>JAWNPD010000501.1:0-235015 GCA_035045305.1 Drosophila maculinotata | reverse complement strand
TTTGTCAAGAAAACTGAATTTAAGAAGTTTTTCATCTTTGATTACAGAATTATTAAGGACAATAAACAACGATCAAAATGACTTTGGAAATGTAAATCGGATCAGTTTTGACAAAGTTATGGCTGTTTGAAGTCTCAGAAGGTAATTTTTGGGAATTTGACATTTTTTTTGTCATTATGACTTTTGACAAGTAAGCCGAATTTTCGAAGTTTTTTAACTTTGATTACAGAATTATTAAGGACAATTAACAACGATCAAAATGACTTTGGAAATGTAAATCGGATCAGTTTTGACAAAGTTATGGCTGTTTGAAGTCTCAGAAGGTAATTTTTGGGAATTTGGCAACTATTTTGTTATAATGACATTTGACAAGTTAACCGAAATTCTGAAACTTTTCAACTTTGATTACAGAATTATTAAGGACAATTAACAACGATCAAAATGACTTTGGAAATATAAATCGAATCAGTTTTGACAAAGTTATGGCTGTTTGATGTCTCAGAAGGTAATTTTTGGGAATTTGGCAACTATTTTGTTATAATGACATTTGACAAGTTAACCGAAATTCTGAAACTTTTCAACTTTGATTACAGAATTATTAAGGACAATAAACAACGATCAAAATGACTTTGGAAATGTAAATCGAATCAGTTTTGACAAAGTTATGGCTGTTTGAAGTCTCAGAAGATAATTTTTTGGAACTTTGAAACTCACATGTCAACATTACTTTTGACAAGAAAATCAAATTTCCGACATTTTTCATCTTTGATTACAGAATTATTAAAGACAATAAGCAACGATCAAAATTACTTTCGAAATGTAAATCGGATCAGTTTTGACAAAGTTATGGCTGTTTGAAGTCTCAGAAGGTAATTTTTTGGAATTTGGCAACTTCTTTGTCATTATGACTTTTGTCAAGAAAACTGAATTTAAGAAGTTTTTCATCTTTGATTACAGAATTATTAAGGACAATAAACAACGATCAAAATGACTTTGGAAATGTAAATCGGATCAGTTTTGACAAAGTTATGGCTGTTTGAAGTCTCAGAAGGTAATTTTTGGGAATTTGGCAACTTTTTTGTCATAATGACTTTTGTCAAGAAAACCGAATTTCTGAAGTTTTTCATCTTTGATTACAGAATTATTAAGGACAATAAACAACGATCAAAATGACTTTGGAAATGTAAATCGGATCAGTTTTGACAAAGTTATGGCTGTTTGAAGTCTCAGAAGGTTATTTTTGGTGATTTGGAAACTTACTTGTCAACATGACTTTTGAAAAGAAAACTGAATTTAAGAAGTTTTTCATCTTTGATTACAGAATTATTAAGGACAATAAACAACGATCAAAATGACTTTGGAAATGTAAATCGGATCAGTTTTGACAAAGTTATGGCTGTTTGAAGTCTCAGAAGGTAATTTTTTGGAATTTGACATTTTTTTTGTCATTATGACTTTTGACAAGTAAGCCGAATTTTCGAAGTTTTTTAACTTTGATTACAGAATTATTAAGGACAATAAACAACGATCAAAATGACTTTGGAAATGTAAATCGGATCAGTTTTGACAAAGTTATGGCTGTTTGAAGTCTCAGAAGGTAATTTTTTGGAATTTGGAAACTTACTTGTCAACATGACTTTTGAAAAGAAAACTGAATTTAAGAAGTTTTTCATCTTTGATTACAGAATTATTAAGGACAATAAACAACGATCAAAATGACTTTGGAAATGTAAATCGGATCAGTTTTGACAAAGTTATGGCTGTTTGAAGTCTCAGAAGGTAATTTTTGGGAATTTGACATTTTTTTTGTCATTATGACTTTTGACAAGTAAACTGAATTTCCGAAGTTTTTTATCTTTGATAACAGAATTATTAAGGACAATAAACAACGATCAAAATGACTTTGGAAATGTAAATCGGATCAGTTTTGACAAAGTTATGGCTGTTTGAAGTCTCAGAAGATAATTTTTTGGAACTTGGAAACTTACATGTCAATATGACTTTTGACAAGAAAACCGAATTTCCGAAGTTTTTCAACTTTGATTACAGAATTATTAAGGACAATAAACAACGATCAAAATGACTTTGGAAATGTAAATCGGATCAGTTTTGACAAAGTTATGGCTGTTTGAAGTCTCAGAAGGTAATTTTTTGGAATTTGGCAACTACTTTGTCATAATGACTTTTGTCAAAAAAACCGAATTTCAGAAGTTTTTCATCTTTGATTACAGAATTATTAAGGACAATTAACAACGATCAAAATGACTTTGGAAATGTAAATCGGATCAGTTTTGACAAAGTTATGGCTGTTTGAAGTCTCAGAAGATAATTTTTTGGAACTCAGAAACTAACATGTCAACATGACTTTTGACAAGAAAACTGAATTTCCAAATTTTTTCAACTTTGACTACAGAATTATTAAGGACAATAAACAACGATCAAACTGACTTTGGAAATGTAAATCGGATCAGTTTTGACAAAGTTATGGCTGTTTGAAGTCTCAGAAGGTAATTTTTGGGAATTTGGCAACTATATTGTCATTATGACTTTTAACAAGTAAACCGAATTTCTGAAGTTTTTCAACTTTGATTACAGAATTATTAAAGACAATAAACAACGATCAAAATGACTTTCGAAATGTAAATCGGATCAGTTTTGACAAAGTTATGGCTGTTTGAAGTCTCAGAAGGTAATTTTTGGGGATTTGGAAACTAACTTGTCAAAATGACTTTTGACAAGAAAACTGAATTTCCGAAGTTTTTCAACTTTGATTACAGAATTATTAAGGACAATAAACAACGATCAAACTGACTTTGGAAATGTAAATCGGATCAGTTTTGACAAAGTTATGCCTGTTTGAAGTCTCAGAAGGTAATTTTTTGGAATTTGGCAACTATTTTGTCAACATTACTTTTGACAAGAAAATCAAATTTCCGACATTTTTCATCTTTGATTACAGAATTATTAAAGACAATAAGCAACGATCAAAATGACTTTCGAAATGTAAATCGGATCAGTTTTGACAAAGTTATGGCTGTTTGAAGTCTCAGAAGGTAATTTTTTGGAATTTGGCAACTTCTTTGTCATTATGACTTTTGTCAAGAAAACCAAATTTCAGAAGTTTTTCATCTTTGATTACAGAATTATTAAGGACAATAAACAACGATCAAAATGACTTTGGAAATGTAAATCGAATCAGTTTTGACAAAGTTATGGCTGTTTGAAGTCTCAGAAGATAATTTTTTGGAACTTAGAAACTAACATGTCAACATTACTTTTGACCAGAAAATCAAATTTCAGAAGTTTTTCATCTTTGATTACAGAATTATTAAGGACAATAAACAACGATCAAAATGACTTTGGAAATGTAAATCGAATCAGTTTTGACAAAGTTATGCCTGTTTGAAGTCTCAGAAGGTAATTTTTGGGAATTTGGCAACTATTTTGTTATAATGACATTTGACAAGTTAACCGAAATTCTGAAACTTTTCAACTTTGATTACAGAATTATTAAGGACAATAAACAACGATCAAAATGACTTTGGAAATGTAAATCGAATCAGTTTTGACAAAGTTATGGCTGTTTGAAGTCTCAGAAGGTAATTTTTGGGAATTTGACATTTTTTTAGTCATTGTGACTTTTAACAAGTAAACCGAATTTCTGAAGTTTTTGAACTTTGATTACAGAATTATTAAAGACAATAAGCAACGATCAAAATTACTTTCGAAATGTAAATCGGATCAGTTTTGACAAAGTTATGGCTGTTTAATGTCTCAAAAGGTAATTTTTGGGGATTTGGAAACTAACTTGTCAAAATGACTTTTCACAAGAAAACTGAATTTCCAAATTTTTTTAACTTTGACTACAGAATTATTAAGGACAATAAACAACGATCAAACTGACTTTGGAAATGTAAATCGGATCAGTTTTGACAAAGTTATGCCTGTTTGAAGTCTCAGAAGGTAATTTTTTGGAATTTGGCAACTATTTTGTCAACATTACTTTTGACAAGAAAATCAAATTTCCGACATTTTTCATCTTTGATTACAGAATTATTAAAGACAATAAGCAACGATCAAAATGACTTTCGAAATGTAAATCGGATCAGTTTTGACAAAGTTATGGCTGTTTGAAGTCTCAGAAGGTAATTTTTTGGAATTTGGAAACTTTCTTTGTCAATATGACTTTTGACAAGTAAACCGAAATTTCTGAAGTTTTTCAACTTTGATTACAGAATTATTAAGGACAATAAACAACGATCAAAATGACTTTGGAAATGTAAATCTGATCAGTTTTGACAAAGTTATGCCTGTTTGAAGTCTCAGAAGGTAATTTTTGGGAATTTGGCAACTATTTTGTTATAATGACATTTGACAAGTTAACCGAAATTCTGAAACTTTTCAACTTTGATTACAGAATTATTAAGGACAATAAACAACGATCAAAATGACTTTGGAAATGTAAATCGAATCAGTTTTGACAACGTTATGGCTGTTTGAAGTCTCAGAAGATAATTTTTGGGAATTTGACATTTTTTTTGTCAATATGACTTTTGACAAGTAAACCAAATTTTCGAAGATTTTCAATTTTGATTACAGAATTATTAAGGACAATACACAACGATCAAAATGACTTTGGAAATGTAAATCGAATCAGTTTTGACAAAGTTATGGCTGTTTGAAGTCTCAGAAGGTAATTTTTTGGAATTTAGAAACTAACATGTCAACATGACTTTTGACAAGAAAACCGAATTTCCGAAATTTTTCAACTTTGATTACAGAATTATTAAGGACAATAAACAACGATCAAAATGACTTTGGAAATGTAAATCGGATCAGTTTTGACAAAGTTATGGCTGTTTGAAGTCTCAGAAGGTAATTTTTGGGAATTTGACAATTTTTTTGTCATTATGACTTTTGACAAGTAAACCGAATTTCCGAAGTTTTTCAACTTTGATTACAGAATTATTAAGGACAATAAACAACGATCAAAATGACTTTGGAAATGTAAATCGGATCAGTTTTGACAAAGTTATGGCTGTTTGAAGTCTCAGAAGGTAATTTTTTGGAATTTGGAAACTAACATGTCAACATGACTTTTGACAAGAAAACCGAATTTCCGAAGTTTTTCATCTTTGATTACAGAATTATTAAAGGACAATAAACAACGATCAAAATGACTTTGGAAATGTAAATCGGATCAGTTTTGACAAAGTTATGGCTGTTTGAAGTCTCAGAAGGTAATTTTTGGGAATTTGGAAATTTTTTTGTCATTATGACTTTTGACAAGTAAAACCGAATTTTCGAAGTTTTTTATCTTTGATAACAGAATTATTAAGGACAATAAACAACGATCAAAATGACTTTGCAAATGTAAATCGGATCAGTTTTGACAAAGTTATGGCTGTTTGAAGTCTCAGAAGGTAATTTTTTGGAATTTGGAAACTAACATGTCAACATGACTTTTGAAAAGAAAACTGAATTTAAGAAGTTTTTCATCTTTGATTACAGAATTATTAAGGACAATAAACAACGATCAAAATGACTTTGGAAATGTAAATCGGATCAGTTTTGACAAAGTTATGGCTGTTTGAAGTCTCAGAAGGTAATTTTTGGGAATTTGGCAACTATTTTGTCATTATGACTTTTGACAAGTAAACTGAATTTCCGAAGTTTTTCATCTTTGATTACAGAATTATTAAGGACAATAAACAACGATCAAAATGACTTTGGAAATGTAAATCGGATCAGTTTTGACAAAGTTATGGCGGTTTGAAGTCTCAGAAGATAATTTTTTGGAACTTGGAAACTTACATGTCAACATGACTTTTAACAAGAAAACCGAATTTCCGAAGTTTTTCAACTTTGATTACAGAATTATTAAGGACAATAAACAACGATCAAAATGACTTTGGAAATGTAAATTGGATCAGTTTTGACAAAGTTATGGCTGTTTGAAGTCTCAGAAGGTAATTTTTTGGAATTTGGCAACTACTTTGTCATTATGACTTTTGACAAGAAAACCGAATTTCTGAAGTTTTTCATCTTTGATTACAGAATTATTAAAGACAATAAACAACGATCAAAATGACTTTGGAAATGTAAATCGGATCAGTTTTGACAAAGTTATGGCTGTTTGAAGTCTCAGAAGGTAATTTTTTGGAATTTGGCAACTACTTTGTCATTATGACTTTTGACAAGAAAACCGAATTTTCAAAGTTTTTCAACTTTGATTACAGAATTATTAAGGACAATAAACAACGGATCAAAATGACTTTGGAAATGTAAATCGGATCAGTTTCGACAAAGTTATGGCTGTTTGAAGTCTCAGAAGGTAATTTTTGGGAATTTGGCAACTATTTTGTTATAATGAAATTTGACAAGTTAACCGAAATTCTGAAACTTTTCAACTTTGATTACAGAATTATTAAGGACAATAAACAACGATCAAAATGACTTTGGAAATGTAAATCGAATCAGTTTTGACAAAGTTATGGCTGTTTGAAGTCTCAGAAGGTAATTTTTGGGAATTTGACATTTTTTTTGTCATTGTGACTTTTGACAAGTAAACCAAATTTTCGAAGATTTTCAACTTTGATTACAGAATTATTAAGGACAATAAACAACGATCAAAATGACTTTGGAAATGTAAATCGAATCAGTTTTGACAAAGTTATGGCTGTTTGAAGTCTCAGAAGATAATTTTTTGGAACTTAGAAACTTACATGTCAACATTACTTTTGACAAGAAAATCAAATTTCCGAAATTTTTCATCTTTGATTACAGAATTATTAAAGACAATAAGCAACGATCAAAATGACTTTCGAAATGTAAATCGGATCAGTTTTGACAAAGTTATGGCTGTTTGAAGTCTCAGAAGGTAATTTTTTGGAATTTGGCAACTTCTTTGTCATTATGACTTTTGTCAAGAAAACCGAATTTTAGAAGTTTTTCATCTTTGATTACAGAATTATTAAGGACAATTAACAACGATCAAAATGACTTTGGAAATGTAAATCGGATCAGTTTTGACAAAGTTATGGCTGTTTGAAGTCTCAGAAGGTAATTTTTGGGAATTTGGCAACTATTTTGTTATAATGACATTTGACAAGTTAACCGAAATTCTGAAGTTTTTCAACTTTGATTACAGAATTATTAAGGACAATAAACAACGATCAAAATGACTTTGGAAATGTAAATCGAATCAGTTTTGACAAAGTTATGGCTGTTTGAAGTCTCAGAAGGTAATTTTTGGGAATTTGACATTTTTTTTGTCATTATGACTTTTGACAAGTAAACCGATATTTTCGAAGTTTTTCAACTTTGATTACAGAATTATTAAGGACAATAAACAACGATCAAAATGACTTTGGAAATGTAAATCGGATCAGTTTTGACAAAGTTATGGCTGTTTGAAGTCTCAGAAGGTAATTTTTGATAATTTGAAAATTTTTTTGTCATTATGACTTTTGACAAGTAAACTGAATTTCCGAAGTTTTTTATCTTAGATAACAGAATTATTAAGGACAATAAACAACGATCAAAATGACTTTGGAAATGTAAATCGGATCAGTTTTGACAAAGTTATGGCGGTTTGAAGTCTCAGAAGGTAATTTTTTGGAATTTGAAAACTAACATGTCAACATGACTTTCAACAAGTAAACCGAATTTCTGAAGTTTTTCAACTTTGATTACAGAATTATTAAGGACAATAAACAACGATCAAAATGACTTTGGAAATGTAAATCGGATCAGTTTTGACAAAGTTATGGCTGTTTGAAGTCTCAGAAGGTAATTTTTGGGAATTTGGCAACTATTTTGTCATAATGACTTTTGAAAAGAAAACTGAATTTAAGAAGTTTTTCATCTTTGATTACAGAATTATAAAGGACAATAAACAACGATCAAACTGACTTTGGAAATGTTAATCGGATCAGTTTTGACAAAGTTATGGCTGTTTGAAGTCTCAGAAGGTAATTTTTGGGAATTTGGCAACTATTTATGTCAACATGACTTTTGACAAGAAAATCAAATTTCAGAAATTTTTCATCTTTGATTACAGAATTATTAAAGACAATAAACAACGATCAAAATGACTTTCGAAATGTAAATCGGATCAGTTTTGACAAAGTTATGGCTGTTTGAAGAGTCAGAAGGTAATTTTTTGGAATTTGAAATTTTTTTTGTCATTATGACTTTTGACAAGAAAACCGAATTTTCGAAGTTTTTTATCTTTGATAACAGAATTATTAAGGACAATAAACAACGATCAAAATGACTTTGGAAATGTAAATCGGATCAGTTTTGACAAAGTTATGGCTGTTTGAAGTCTCATAAGATAATTTTTTGGAACTTGGAAACTTACATGTCAACATGACTTTAAGCAAGTAAACCGAATTTCCGAAGTTTTTCAACTTTGATTACAGAATTATTATGGACAATAAACAACGATCAAAATGACTTTGGAAATGTAAATCGGATCAGTTTTGACAAAGTTATGGCTGTTTGAAGTCTCAGAAGGTAACTTTTGGGAATTTGACATTTTTTTTGTCATTATGACTTTTGACAAGTAAGCCGAATTTTCGAAGTTTTTTATCTTTGATAACAGAATTATTAAGGACAATAAACAACGATCAAAATGACTTTGGAAATGTAAATCGAATCAGTTTTGACAAAGTTATGGCTGTTTGAAGTCTCAGAAGATAATTTTTTGGAACTTAGAAACTTACATGTCAATATAACTTTTGACAAGAAAATCAAGTTTCCGAAATTTTTCATCTTTGATTACAGAATTATTAAAGACAATAAGCAACGATCAAAATGACTTTCGAAATGTAAATCGGATCAGTTTTGACAAAGTTATGGCTGTTTGAAGTCTCAGAAGGTAATTTTTTGGAATTTGGCAGCTACTTTGTCATTATGACTTTTGTCAAGAAAACCAAATTTCAGAAGTTTTTCATCTTTGATTATAGAATTATTAAGGACAATTAACAACGATCAAAATGACTTTGGAAATGTAAATCGGATCAGTTTTGACAAAGTTATGGCTGTTTGAAGTCTCAGAAGATAATTTTTTGGAACTTAGAAACTAACATGTCAACATGACTTTTGACAAGAAAACTGAATTTCCAAGTTTTTTCAACTTTGACTACAGAATTATTAAGGACAATAAACAACGATCAAACTGACTTTGGAAATGTAAATCGGATCAGTTTTGACAAAGTTATGGCTGTTTGAAGTCTCAGAAGGTAATTTTTGGGAATTTGGCAACTATTTATGTCATTATGACTTTTAACAAGTAAACCGAATTTCCGAAGTTTTTCAACTTTGATTACAGAATTATTAAAGACAATAAACAACGATCAAAATGACTTTCGAAATGTAAATCGGATCAGTTTTGACAAAGTTATGGCTGTTTGAAGTCTCAGAAGGTAATTTTTGGGAATTTGGCAACTATTTTGTCATTATGACTTTTGACAAGAAAACTGAATTTCCGAAGTTTTACAACTTTGATTACAGAATTATTAAGGACAATAAACAACGATCAAAATGACTTTGGAAATGTAAATCGAATCAGTTTTGACAAAGTTATGGCTGTTTGAAGTCTCAGAAGATAATTTTTTGGAACTTAGAAACTTACATGTCAACATAACTTTTGACAAGAAAATCAAATTTCCGAAATTTTTCATCTTTGATTACAGAATTATTAAAGACAATAAGCAACGATCAAAATGACTTTCGAAATGTAAATCGGATCAGTTTTGACAAAGTTATGGCTGTTTGAAGTCTCAGAAGGTAATTTTTTGGAATTTGGCAACTTCTTTGTCATTATGACTTTTGTCAAGAAAACCAAATTTCAGAAGTTTTTCATCTTTGATTACAGAATTATTAAGGACAATTAACAACGATCAAAATGACTTTGGAAATGTAAATCGGATCAGTTTCGACAAAGTTATGGCTGTTTGAAGTCTCAGAAGGTAATTTTTGGGAATTTGGCAACTATTTTGTTATAATGAAATTTGACAAGTTAACCGAAATTCTGAAACTTTTCAACTTTGATTACAGAATTATTAAGGACAATAAACAACGATCAAAATGACTTTGGAAATGTAAATCGAATCAGTTTTGACAAAGTTATGGCTGTTTGAAGTCTCAGAAGGTAATTTTTGGGAATTTGACATTTTTTTTGTCATTGTGACTTTTGACAAGTAAACCAAATTTTCGAAGATTTTCAACTTTGATTACAGAATTATTAAGGACAATAAACAACGATCAAAATGACTTTGGAAATGTAAATCGAATCAGTTTTGACAAAGTTATGGCTGTTTGAAGTCTCAGAAGATAATTTTTTGGAACTTAAAAACTTACATGTCAACATAACTTTTGACCAGAAAATCAAATTTCCGAAATTTTTCATCTTTGATTACAGAATTATTAAAGACAATAAGCAACGATCAAAATAAATTTCGAAATGTAAATCGGATCAGTTTTGACAAAGTTATGGCTGTTTGAAGTCTCAGAAGATAATTTTTTGGAACTTAGAAACTTACATGTCAACATAACTTTTGACAAGAAAATCAAATTTCCGAAATTTTTCATCTTTGATTACAGAATTATTAAAGACAATAAGCAACGATCAAAATGACTTTCGAAATGTAAATCGGATCAGTTTTGACAAAGTTATGGCTGTTTGAAGTCTCAGAAGGTAATTTTTTGGAATTTGGCAACTTCTTTGTCATTATGACTTTTGTCAAGAAAACCAAATTTCAGAAGTTTTTCATCTTTGATTACAGAATTATTAAGGACAATTAACAACGATCAAAATGACTTTGGAAATGTAAATCGGATCAGTTTCGACAAAGTTATGGCTGTTTGAAGTCTCAGAAGGTAACTTTTGGAAATTTGACATTTTTTTTGTCATTATGACTTTTAACAAGTAAGCCGAATTTTCGAAGTTTTTTATCTTTGATAACAGAATTATTAAGGACAATTAACAACGATCAAAATGACTTTGGAAATGTAAATCGGATCAGTTTCGACAAAGTTATGGCTGTTTGAAGTCTCAGAAGGTAATTTTTGGGAATTTGGCAACTATTTTGTTATAATGAAATTTGACAAGTAAACCGAAATTCTGAAGTTTTTGAACTTTGATTACAGAATTATTAAAGACAATAAGCAACGATCAAAATTACTTTCGAAATGTAAATCGGATCAGTTTTGACAAAGTTATGGCTGTTTGAAGTCTCAGAAGGTAATTTTTGGGAATTTGGCAACTATTTTGTTATAATGACATTTGACAAGTTTACCGAATTTCTGAAGCTTTTCAACTTTGATAACAGAATTATTAAGGACAATAAACAACGATCAAAATGACTTTGGAAATGTAAATCGGATCAGTTTTGACAAAGTTATGGCTGTTTGAAGTCTCAGAAGGTAACTTTTGGGAATTTGACTATTTTTTTTGTCATTATGACTTTTGACAAGTAAGCCGAATTTTCGAAGTTTTTTTTACCTATGATAACAGAATTATTAAGGACAATAAACAACGATCAAAATGACTTTGGAAATGTAAATCGAATCAGTTTTGACAAAGTTATGGCTGTTTGAAGTCTCAGAAGATAATTTTTTGGAACTTAGAAACTTACACGTCAACATAACTTTTGACAAGAAAATCAAATTTCCGAAATTTTTCATCTTTGATTACAGAATTATTAAAGACAATAAGCAACGATCAAAATGACTTTCGAAATGTAAATCGGATCAGTTTTGACAAAGTTATGGCTGTTTGAAGTCTCAGAAGGTTTTCTGATAATTTAAAATTTTTTTTGTCATTATGACTTTTGACAAGTAAACTGAATCTCCGAAGTTTTTGATCTTAGATAACAGAATTATTAAGGACAATAAACAACGATCAAAATGACTTTGGAAATGTAAATCGGATCAGTTTTGACAAAGTTATGGCTTTTTGAAGTCTCAGAAGGTAATTTTTGGGAATTTGGCAACTATTTTGTTATAATGGCATTTGACAAGTTAACCGAATTTCCGAAGAATTTCATCTTTGATTACAGAATTATTAAGGACAATAAACAACGATCAAAATGACTTTGGAAATGTAAATCGGATCAGTTTTGACAAAGTTATGGCGGTTTGAAGTCTCAGAAGGTAATTTTTGGGAATTTGACATTTTTTTTGTCATTATGACTTTTGACAAGTAAGCCGAATTTTCGAAGTTTTTTTACTTTGATAACAGAATTATTAAGGACAATAAACAACGATCAAAATGACTTTGCAAATATAAATCAGATCAGTTTTGACAAAGTTATGGCTGTTTGAAGTCTCAGAAGGTAATTTTTTGGAATTTGGAAACTAACATGTCAACTTGACTTTTGAAAAGAAAACTGAATTTAAGAAGTTTTTCATCTTTGATTACAGAATTATTAAGGACAATAAACAACGATCAAAATGACTTTGGAAATGTAAATCGGATCAGTTTTGACAAAGTAATGTCTGTTTGAAGTCTCAAAAGGTTATTTTTGGGAATTTGGCAACTATTTTTTCATTATGAATTTTGACAAGTAAACTGAATCTCCGAAGTTTTTTATCTTTGATAACAGAATTATTAAGGACAATAAACAACGATCAAAATGACTTTGGAAATGTAAATCGGATCAGTTTTGACAAAGTTATGGCGGTTTGAAGTCTCATAAGATAATTTTTTGGAACTTGGAAACTTACATGTCAACATGACTTTAAGCAAGTAAACCGAATTTCCGAAGTTTTTCAACTTTGATTACAGAATCATTATGGACAATAAACAACGATCAAAATGACTTTGGAAATGTAAATCGGATCAGTTTTGTCAAAGTTATGGCTGTTTGAAGTCTCAGAAGATAATTTTTTGGAACTTAGAAACTAACATGTCAACATGACTTTTGACAAGAAAACTGAATTTCCAAATTTTTTCAACTTTGACTACAGAATTATTAAGGACAATAAACAACGATCAAAATGACTTTGGAAATGTAAATCGGATCAGTTTTGACAAAGTTATGGCTGTTTGAAGTCTCAGAAGGTAATTTTTGGGAATTTGGCAACTGTTTTGTCATTATGACTTTTAACAAGTAAACCGAATTTCTGAAGTTTTTCAACTTTGATTACAGAATTATTAAGGACAATAAACAACGATCAAAATGACTTTCGAAATGTAAATCGGATCAGATTTGACAAAGTTATGGCTGTTTAATGTCTCAGAAGGTAATTTTTGGGGATTTGGAAACTAACTTGTCAAAATGACTTTTCACAAGAAAACTGAATTTCCGAAGTTTTTCAACTTTGATTACAGAATTATAAGGGACAATAAACAATGATCAAAATGACTTTGGAAATGTAAATCGAATCAGTTTTGACAAAGTTATGGCTGTTTGAAGTCTCAGAAGATAATTTTTTGGAACTTAGAAACTTACATGTCAACATTACTTTTGACAAGAAAATCAAATTTCCGAAATTTTTCATCTTTGATTACAGAATTATTAAAGACAATAAGCAACGATCAAAATGACTTTCGAAATGTAAATCGGATCAGTTTTGACAAAGTTATGGCTGTTTGAAGTCTCAGAAGGTAATTTTTGGGAATTTGGCAACTATTTTGTCATTATGACTTTTGACAAGTAAACCGAATTTCTGAAGTTTTTCAACTTTGATTACAGAATTATTAAGGACAATAAACAACGATCAAAATGACTTTGGAAATGTAAATCGGATCAGTTTTGACAAAGTTATGGCTGTTTGAAGTCTCAGAAGGTAATTTTTGGGAATTTGACTATTTTTTTGTCATTATGACTTTTGACAAGTAAACCGAATTTTCGAAGTTTTTCTTAACTTTGATTACAGAATTATTAAGGACAATAAACAACGATCAAAATGACTTTGGAAATGTAAATCGAATCAGTTTTGACAAAGTTATGGCTGTTTGAAGTCTCAGAAGATAATTTTTTGGAACTTAGAAACTTACATGTCAACATGACTTTTGACAAGAAAATCAAATTTCCGAAATTTTTCATCTTTGATTACAGAATTATTAAAGACAATAAGCAACGATCAAAATGACTTTCGAAATGTAAATCGGATCAGTTTTGACAAAGTTATGGCTGTTTGAAGTCTCAGAAGGTAATTTTTTGGAATTTGGCAACTTCTTTGTCATTATGACTTTTGTCAAGAAAACCGAATTTCAGAAGTTTTTCATCTTTGATTACAGAATTATTAAGGACAATAAACAACGATCAAAATGACTTTGGAAATGTAAATCGGATCAGTTTTGACAAAGTTATGGCTGTTTGAAGTCTCAGAAGGTATTTCTGGTAATTTGAAATCTTTTTTGTCATTATGACTTTTGACAAGTAAACTGAATTCCGAATTAATGACTTTGGAAATGTAAATCGGATCAGTTTTGACAAAGTTATGGCGGTTTGAAGTCTCAGAAGATAATTTTTTGGAACTTGGAAACTAACATGTCAACATGACTTTAAGCAAGAAAACCGAATTTCCGAAGTTTTTCAACTTTGATTACAGAATCATTAAGGACAATAAACAACGATCAAAATGACTTTGGAAATGTAAATCGGATCAGTTTTGACAAAGTTATGGCTGTTTGAAGTCTCAGAAGGTAATTTTTTGGAATTTGGCAGCTACTTTGTCATTATGACTTTTGTCAAGAAAACCAAATTTCAGAAGTTTTTCATCTTTGATTACAGAATTATTAAGGACAATTAACAACGATCAAAATGACTTTGGAAATGTAAATCGGATCAGTTTTGACAAAGTTATGGCTGTTTGAAGTCTCAGAAGATAATTTTTTGGAACTTAGAAACTAACATGTCAACATGACTTTTGACAAGAAAACTGAATTTCCAAATTTTTTCAACTTTGACTACAGAATTATTAAGGACAATAAACAACGATCAAACTGACTTTGGAAATGTAAATCGGATCAGTTTTGACAAAGTTATGGCTGTTTGAAGTCTCAGAAGGTAATTTTTGGGAATTTGGCAACTGTTTTGTCATTATGACTTTTAACAAGTAAACCGAATTTCTGAAGTTTTTGAACTTTGATTACAGAATTATTAAAGACAATAAGCAACGATCAAAATGACTTTCGAAATGTAAATCGGATCAGTTTTGACAAAGTTATGGCTGTTTAATGTCTCAGAAGGTAATTTTTGGGGATTTGGAAACTAACTTGTCAAAATGACTTTTCACAAGAAAACTGAATTTCCGAAGTTTTTCAACTTTGATTACAGAATTATAAGGGACAATAAACAATGATCAAAATGACTTTGGAAATGTAAATCGAATCAGTTTTGACAAAGTTATGGCTGTTTGAAGTCTCAGAAGATAATTTTTTGGAACTTAGAAACTTACATGTCAACATTACTTTTGACAAGAAAATCAAATTTCCGAAATTTTTCATCTTTGATTACAGAATTATTAAAGACAATAAGCAACGATCAAAATGACTTTGGAAATGTAAATCGGATCAGTTTTGACAAAGTTATGGCTGTTTGAAGTCTCAGAAGGTAATTTTTGGGAATTTGGCAACTATTTTGTTATAATGACATTTGACAAGTAAACCGAAATTCTGAAATTTTTCAACTTTGATTACAGAATTATTAAGGACAATAAACAACGATCAAAATGACTTTGGAAATGTAAATCGGATCAGTTTTGACAAAGTTATGGCTGTTTGAAGTCTCAGAAGGTAATTTTTGGGAATTTGAAATTTTTTTTGTCATTGTGACTTTTGACAAGTAAACCAAATTTTCGAAGATTTTCAACTTTGATTACAGAATTATTAAGGACAATAAACAACGATCAAAATGACTTTGGAAATGTAAATCGAATCAGTTTTGACAAAGTTATGGCTGTTTGAAGTCTCAGAAGATAATTTTTGGAACTTAGAAACTTACATGTCAACATAACTTTTGACAAGAAAACCAAATTTTCGAAGATTTTCAACTTTGATTACAGAATTATTAAGGACAATAAACAACGATCAAAATGACTTTGGAAATGTAAATCGAATCAGTTTTGACAAAGTTATGGCTGTTTGAAGTCTCAGAAGATAATTTTTTGTAACTTTGAAACTTACATGTCAACATGACTTTTGACAAGAAAATCAAATTTCCGAAATTTTTCATCTTTGATTACAGAATTATTAAAGACAATAAGCAACGATCAAAATGACTTTCGAAATGTAAATCGGATCAGTTTTGACAAAGTTATGGCTGTTTGAAGTCTCAGAAGGTAATTTTTTGGAATTTGGCAACTTCTTTGTCATTATGACTTTTGTCAAGAAAACCAAATTTCAGAAGTTTTTCATCTTTGATTACAGAATTATTAAGGACAATTAACAACGATCAAAATGACTTTGGAAATGTAAATCGGATCAGTTTCGACAAAGTTATGGCTGTTTGAAGTCTCAGAAGGTAATTTTTGGGAATTTGGCAACTATTTTGTTATAATGACATTTGACAAGTTAACCGAAATTCTGAAGCTTTTCAACTTTGATTACAGAATTATTAAGGACAATAAACAACGATCAAAATGACTTTGGAAATGTAAATCGAATCAGTTTTGACAAAGTTATGGCTGTTTGAAGTCTCAGAAGGTAATTTTTGGGAATTTGACATTTTTTTTGTCATTGTGACTTTTGACAAGTAAACCATATTTTCGAAGTTTTTCAACTTTGATAACAGAATTATTAAGGACAATAAACAACGATCAAAATGACTTTGGAAATGTAAATCGGATCAGTTTGGACAAAGTTATGGCTGTTTGAAGTCTCAGAAGGTAATTTTTGATAATTTAAATTTTTTTTTGTCATTATGACTTTTGACAAGTAAACTGAATCTCCGAAGTTTTTTATCTTTGATAACAGAATTATTAAGGACAATAAACAACGATCAAAATGACTTTGCAAATGTAAATCGGATCAGTTTTGACAAAGTTATGGCGGTTTGAAGTCTCAGAAGATAATTTTTTGGAACTTGAAAACTAACATGTCAACATGACTTTCAGCAAGTAAACCGAATTTCTGAAGTTTTTCAACTTTGATTACAGAATTATTAAGGACAATAAACAACGATCAAAATGACTTTGGAAATGTAAATCGGATCAGTTTTGACAAAGTTATGGCTGTTTGAAGTCTCAGAAGGTAATTTTTGGGAATTTGGCAACTATTTTGTTATAATGACATTTGAAAAGAAAACTGAATTTAAGAAGTTTTTCATCTTTGATTACAGAATTATTAAGGACAATAAACAACGATCAAAATGACTTTGGAAATGTAAATCGGATCAGTTTTGACAAAGTAATGTCTGTTTGAAGTCTCAAAAGGTAATTTTTGGGAATTTGGCAACTATTTTTTCATTATGACTTTTGACAAGTAAACTGAATTTCCGAAGTTTTTTATCTTTGATAACAGAATTATTAAGGACAATAAACAACGATCAAAATGACTTTGGAAATGTAAATCGAATCAGTTTTGACAAAGTTATGGCTGTTTGAAGTCTCAGAAGATAATTTTTTGGAACTTAGAAACTTACATGTCAACATTACTTTTGACAAGAAAATCAAATTTCCGAAATTTTTCATCTTTGATTACAGAATTATTAAAGACAATAAGCAACGATCAAAATGACTTTCGAAATGTAAATCGGATCAGTTTTGACAAAGTTATGGCTGTTTGAAGTCTCAGAAGGTAATTTTTTGGAATTTGGCAACTTCTTTGTCATTATGACTTTTGTCAAGAAAACCAAATTTCAGAAGTTTTTCATCTTTGATTACAGAATTATTAAGGACAATTAACAACGATCAAAATGACTTTGGAAATGTAAATCGGATCAGTTTTGACAAAGTTATGGCTGTTTGAAGTCTCAGAAGGTAACTTTTTTTGAATTTGACATTTTTTTTGTCATTATGACTTTTAACAAGTAAGCCGAATTTTCGAAGTTTTTTATCTTTGATAACAGAATTATTAAGGACAATTAACAACGATCAAAATGACTTTGGAAATGTAAATCGGATCAGTTTTGACAAAGTTATGGCTGTTTGAAGTCTCAGAAGGTAATTTTTGGGAATTTGGCAACTATTTTGTCATAATGACTTTTGACAAGTTAACCGAATTTCCGAAGTTTTTGAACTTTGATTACAGAATTATTAAAGACAATAAGCAACGATCAAAATTACTTTCGAAATGTAAATCGGATCAGTTTTGACAAAGTTATGGCTGTTTGAAGTCTCAGAAGGTAATTTTTGGGAATTTGGCAACTATTTTGTCATAATGACTTTTGACAAGTTAACCGAATTTCCGAAGTTTTTCATCTTTGATTACAGAATTATTAAGGACAATAAACAACGATCAAAATGACTTTGGAAATGTAAATCGGATCAGTTTTGACAAAGTTATGGCTGTTTGAAGTCTCAGAAGGTAATTTTTGGGAATTTGACATTTTTTTTGTCATTATGACTTTTGACAAGTAAGCCGAATTTTCGAAGTTTTTTAACTTTGATAACAGAATTATTAAGGACAATAAACAACGATCAAAATGACTTTGCAAATGTAAATCGGATCAGTTTTGACAAAGTTATGGCTGTTTGAAGTCTCAGAAGGTAATTTTTTGGAATTTGGAAACTAACATGTCAACATGACTTTTGAAAAGAAAACTGAATTTAAGAAGTTTTTCATCTTTGATTACAGAATTATTAAGGACAATAAACAACGATCAAAATGACTTTGGAAATGTAAATCGGATCAGTTTTGACAAAGTTATGGCTGTTTGAAGTCTCAGAAGGTAATTTTTGGGAATTTGGCAACTATTTTTTCATTATGAATTTTGACAAGTTAACTGAATTTCCGAAGTTTTTTATCTTTGATAACAGAATTATTAAGGACAATAAACAACGATCAAAATGACTTTGGAAATGTAAATCGGATCAGTTTTGACAAAGTTATGGCTGTTTGAAGTCTCAGAAGATAATTTTTTGGAATTTGGCAGCTACTTTGTCATTATGACTTTTGTCAAGAAAACCGAATTTCAGAAGTTTTTCATCTTTGATTACAGAATTATTAAGGACAATTAACAACGATCAAAATGACTTTGGAAATGTAAATCGGATCAGTTTTGACAAAGTTATGGCTGTTTGAAGTCTCAGAAGATAATTTTTTGGAACTTAGAAACTTACATGTCAACATAACTTTTGACAAGAAAATCAAATTTCCGAAATTTTTCATCTTTGATTACAGAATTATTAAAGACAATAAACAACGATCAAAATGACTTTGGAAATGTAAATCGGATCAGTTTTGACAAAGTTATGGCTGTTTGAAGTCTCAGAAGGTAATTTTTGATAATTTAAAATTTTTTTTGTCATTATGACTTTTGACAAGTAAACTGAATTTCCGAAGTTTTTGATCTTTGATAACAGAATTATTTAGGACAATAAACAACGATCAAAATGACTTTGGAAATGTAAATCGGATCAGTTTTGACAAAGTTATGGCTGTTTGAAGTCTCAGAAGGTAATTTTTGGGAATTTGGAAACTATTTTGTTATAATGACATTTGACAAGTTTACCGAATTTCCGAAGAATTTCAACTTTGATTACAGAATTATTAAGGACAATAAACAACGATCAAAATGACTTTGGAAATGTAAATCGGATCAGTTTTGACAAAGTTATGGCTGTTTGAAGTCTCAGAAGGTAATTTTTGGGAATTTGACATTTTTTTTGTCATTATGACTTTTGACAAGTAAACCGAATTTCCGAAGTTTTTCATACTTTGATTACAGAATTATTAAGGACAATAAACAACGATCAAAATGACTTTGGAAATGTAAATCGGATCAGTTTTGACAAAGTTATGGCTGTTTGAAGTCTCAGAAGGTAATTTTTGGGAATTTGGCAACTATTTTGTTATAATGAAATTTGACAAGTTAACCGAAATTCTGAAGTTTTTGAACTTTGATTACAGAATTATTAAAGACAATAAGCAACGATCAAAATTACTTTCGAAATGTAAATCGGATCAGTTTTGACAAAGTTATGGCTGTTTGAAGTCTCAGAAGGTAATTTTTGGGAATTTGGCAACTATTTTGTCATAATGACATTTGACAAGTAAACCGAATTTCCGAAGATTTTCAACTTTGATTACAGAATTATTAAGGACAATAAACAACGATCAAAATGACTTTGGAAATGTAAATCGGATCAGTTTTGACAAAGTTATGGCTGTTTGAAGTCTCAGAAGGTAATTTTTGGGAATTTGACATTTTTTTTGTCATTATGACTTTTGACAAGTAAACCGAATTTTCGAAGTTTTTTTACTTTGATAACAGAATTATTAAGGACAATAAACAACGATCAAAATGACTTTGGAAATGTAAATCGGATCAGTTTTGACAAAGTTATGGCTGTTTGAAGTCTCAGAAGGTAATTTTTTGGAATTTGGAAACTAACATGTCAACATGACTTTTGACAAGAAAACTGAATTTCAGAAGTTTTTCATCTTTGATTACAGAATTATTAAGGACAATAAACAACGATCAAAATGACTTTGGAAATGTAAATCGGATCAGTTTTGACAAAGTTATGGCTGTTTGAAGTCTCAGAAGGTAATTTTTGGGAATTTGGCAACTATTTTGTCATTATGACTTTTGACAAGAAAACTGAATTTCCGAAGTTTTTCATCTTTGATTACAGAATTATTAAGGACAATAAACAACGATCAAAATGACTTTGGAAATGTAAATCGGATCAGTTTTGACAAAGTTATGGCTGTTTGAAGTCTCAGAAGATAATTTTTTGGAATTTGGCAACTACTTTGTCATTATGACTTTTGTCAAGAAAACCAAATTTCAGAAGTTTTTCATCTTTGATTACAGAATTATTAAGGACAATAAACAACGATCAAAATGACTTTGGAAATGTAAATCGGATCAGTTTTGACAAAGTTATGGCTGTTTGAAGTCTCAGAAGGTAATTTTTTGGAATTTAGAAACTTACATGTCAACATGACTTTTGACAAGAAAATCAAATTTCCGAAATTTTTCATCTTTGATTACAGAATTATTAAAGACAATTAACAACGATCAAAATGACTTTGGAAATGTAAATCGGATCAGTTTTGACAAAGTTATGGCTGTTTGAAGTCTCAGAAGGTAATTTTTGATAATTTGAAATTTTTTTTGTCATTATGACTTTTGACAAGTAAACCGAATTTCCGAAGTTTTTCATCTTAGATAACAGAATTATTAAGGACAATAAACAACGATCAAAATGACTTTGGAAATGTAAATCGGATCAGTTTTGACAAAGTTATGGCTTTTTGAAGTCTCAGAAGGTAATTTTTGGGAATTTGGAAACTATTTTGTTATAATGGCATTTGACAAGTTAACCGAATTTCCGAAGAATTTCATCTTTGATTACAGAATTATTAAGGACAATAAACAACGATCAAAATGACTTTGGAAATGTAAATCGGATCAGTTTTGACAAAGTTATGGCTGTTTGAAGTCTCAGAAGGTAATTTTTGGGAATTTGACATTTTTTTTGTCATTATGACTTTTGACAAGTAAGCCGAATTTTCGAAGTTTTTTAACTTTGATAACAGAATTATTAAGGACAATAAACAACGATCAAAATGACTTTGCAAATGTAAATCAGATCAGTTTTGACAAAGTTATGGCTGTTTGAAGTCTCAGAAGGTAATTTTTTGGAATTTGGAAACTAACATGTCAACATGACTTTTGAAAAGAAAACTGAATTTAAGAAGTTTTTCATCTTTGATTACAGAATTATTAAGGACAATAAACAACGATCAAAATGACTTTGGAAATGTAAATCGGATCAGTTTTGACAAAGTAATGTCTGTTTGAAGTCTCAAAAGGTTATTTTTGGGAATTTGGCAACTATTTTTTCATTATGAATTTTGACAAGTAAACTGAATCTCCGAAGTTTTTTATCTTTGATAACAGAATTATTAAGGACAATAAACAACGATCAAAATGACTTTGGAAATGTAAATCGGATCAGTTTTGACAAAGTTATGGCGGTTTGAAGTCTCATAAGATAATTTTTTGGAATTTGGCAGCTACTTTGTCATTATGACTTTTGTCAAGAAAACCAAATTTCAGAAGTTTTTCATCTTTGATTATAGAATTATTAAGGACAATTAACAACGATCAAAATGACTTTGGAAATGTAAATCGGATCAGTTTTGACAAAGTTATGGCTGTTTGAAGTCTCAGAAGATAATTTTTTGGAATTTGGCAGCTACTTTGTCATTATGACTTTTGTCAAGAAAACCAAATTTCAGAAGTTTTTCATCTTTGATTATAGAATTATTAAGGACAATTAACAACGATCAAAATGACTTTGGAAATGTAAATCGGATCAGTTTTGACAAAGTTATGGCTGTTTGAAGTCTCAGAAGATAATTTTTTGGAACTTAGAAACTAACATGTCAACATGACTTTTGACAAGAAAACTGAATTTCCAAATTTTTTCAACTTTGACTACAGAATTATTAAGGACAATAAACAACGATCAAACTGACTTTGGAAATGTAAATCGGATCAGTTTTGACAAAGTTATGGCTGTTTGCAGTCTCAGAAGGTAATTTTTGGGAATTTGGCAACTGTTTTGTCATTATGACTTTTAACAAGTAAACCGAATTTCTGAAGTTTTTGAACTTTGATTACAGAATTATTAAAGACAATAAGCAACGATCAAAATTACTTTCGAAATGTAAATCGGATCAGATTTGACAAAGTTATGGCTGTTTAATGTCTCAGAAGGTAATTTTTGGGGATTTGGAAACTAACTTGTCAAAATGACTTTTCACAAGAAAACTGAATTTCCGAAGTTTTTCAACTTTGATTACAGAATTATAAGGGACAATAAACAATGATCAAAATGACTTTGGAAATGTAAATCGAATCAGTTTTGACAAAGTTATGGCTGTTTGAAGTCTCAGAAGATAATTTTTTGGAACTTAGAAACTAACATGTCAACATGACTTTTGACAAGAAAACTGAATTTCCAAATTTTTTCAACTTTGACTACAGAATTATTAAGGACAATAAACAACGATCAAACTGACTTTGGAAATGTAAATCGGATCAGTTTTGACAAAGTCATGGCTGTTTGCAGTCTCAGAAGGTAATTGTTGGGAATTTGGCAACTGTTTTGTCATTATGACTTTTAACAAGTTAACCGAAATTCTGAAACTTTTCAACTTTGATTACAGAATTATTAAGGACAATAAACAACGATCAAAATGGCTTTGGAAATGTAAATCGGATCAGTTTTGACAAAGTTATGGCTGTTTGAAGTCTCAGAAGGTAATTTTTTGGAATTTGGCAGCTACTTTGTCATTATGACTTTTGACAAGAAAACCAAATTTCAGAAGTTTTTCATCTTTGATTACAGAATTATTAAGGACAATTAACAACGATCAAAATGACTTTGGAAATGTAAATCGGATCAGTTTTGACAAAGTTATGGCTGTTTGAAGTCTCAGAAGATAATTTTTTGGAACTTAGAAACTTACATGTCAACATGACTTTTGACAAGAAAATCAAATTTCCGAAATTTTTCATCTTTGATTACAGAATTATTAAAGACAATAAGCAACGATCAAAATGACTTTCGAAATGTAAATCGGATCAGTTTTGACAAAGTTATGGCTGTTTGAAGTCTCAGAAGGTAATTTTTTGGAATTTGACATCTTTTTTGTCATTATGACTTTTGACAAGTAAACTGAATCTCCGAAGTTTTTGATCTTTGATAACAGAATTATTAAGGACAATAAACAACGATCAAAATGACTTTGGAAATGTAAATCGGATCAGTTTTGACAAAGTTATGGCTGTTTGAAGTCTCAGAAGGTAATTTTTGGGAATTTGGAAACTATTTTGTTATAATGGCATTTGACAAGTTAACCGAATTTCCGAAGTTTTTCAACTTTGATTACAGAATTATTAAGGACAATAAACAACGATCAAAATGACTTTGGAAATGTAAATCGGATCAGTTTTGACAAAGTTATGGCTGTTTGAAGTCTCAGAAGGTAATTTTTGGAATTTGGCAACTATTTTGTCATTATGACTTTTGACAAGTAAACCGAATTTCTGAAGTTTTTGAACTTTGATTACAGAATTATTAAAGACAATAAGCAACGATCAAAATGACTTTCGAAATGTAAATCGGATCAGTTTTGACAAAGTTATGGCTGTTTGAAGTCTCAGAAGGTAATTTTTGGGAATTTGGAAACTAACTTGTCAAAATGACTTTTGACAAGAAAACTGAATTTCCGAAGATTTTCAACTTTGATTACAGAATTATAAGGGACAATAAACAACGATCAAAATGACTTTGGAAATGTAAATCGAATCAGTTTTGACAAAGTTATGGCTGTTTGAAGTCTCAGAAGATAATTTTTTGGAACTTAGAAACTTACATGTCAACATTACTTTTGACAAGAAAATCAAATTTCCGAAATTTTTCATCTTTGATTACAGAATTATTAAAGACAATAAACAACGATCAAAATGACTTTGGAAATGTAAATCGGATCAGTTTTGACAAAGTTATGGCTGTTTGAAGTCTCAGAAGGTAATTTTTGGGAATTTGGCAACTATTTTGTTACAATGAAATTTGACAAGTTAACCGAAATTCTGAAACTTTTCAACTTTGATTACAGAATTATTAAGGACAATAAACAACGATCAAAATGGCTTTGGAAATGTAAATCGAATCAGTTTTGACAAAGTTATGGCTGTTTGAAGTCTCAGAAGGTAATTTTTTTTAATTTAGCAACTTCTTTGTCATTATGACTTTTGTCAAGAAAACCAAATTTCAGAAGTTTTTCATCTTTGATTACAGAATTTTTAAGGACAATTAACAACGATCAAACTGACTTTGGAAATGTAAATCGGATCAGTTTCGACAAAGTTATGGCTGTTTGAAGTCTCAGAAGGTAATTTTTGGGAATTTGGCATTTTTTTTGTTATAATGAAATTTGACAAGTTAACCGAAATTCTGAAACTTTTCAACTTTGATTACAGAATTATTAAGGACAATAAACAACGATCAAAATGACTTTGGAAATGTAAATCGAATCAGTTTTAAAAAAGTTATGGCTGTTTGAAGTCTCAGAAGGTAATTTTTGGGAATTTGACATTTTTTTTTGTCATTGTGAATTTTGACAAGTAAACCAAATTTTCGAAGATTTTCAACTTTGATTACAGAATTATTAAGGACAATAAACAACGATCAAAATGACTTTGGAAATGTAAATCGAATCAGTTTTGACAAAGTTATGGCTGTTTGAAGTCTCAGAAGATAATTTTTTGTAACTTTGAAACTTACATGTCAACATTACTTTTGACAAGAAAATCAAATTTCCGAAATTTTTCATCTTTGATTACAGAATTATTAAAGACAATAAGCAACGATCAAAATGACTTTCGAAATGTAAATCGGATCAGTTTTGACAAAGTTATGGCTGTTTGAAGAGTCAGAAGGTCATTTTTTGGAATTTGGCAACTTCTTTGTCATTATGACTTTTGTCAAGAAAACCAAATTTCAGAAGTTTTTCATCTTTGATTACAGAATTATTAAGGACAATTAACAACAATCAAAATGACTTTGGAAATGTAAATCGGATAAGTTTCGACAAGTTATGGCTGTTTGAAGTCTCAGAAGGTAATTTTTGGGAATTTGGCAACTATTTTGTTATAATGACATTTGACAAGTTAACCGAAATTCTGAAGCTTTTCAACTTTGATTACAGAATTATTAAGGACAATAAACAACGATCAAAATGACTTTGGAAATGTAAATCGGATCAGTTTGGACAAAGTTATGGCTGTTTGAAGTCTCAGAAGGTAATTTTTGATAATTTAAAAATTTTTTTGTCATTATGACTTTTGACAAGTAAACTGAATCTCCGAAGTTTTTTATCTTAGATAACAGAATTATTAAGGACAATAAACAACGATCAAAATGACTTTGCAAATGTAAATCGGATCAGTTTTGACAAAGTTATGGCGGTTTGAAGTTTCAGAAGATAATTTTTTGGAACTTGAAAACTTACATGTCAACATGACTTTCAGCAAGTAAACCGAATTTCTGAAGTTTTTCAACTTTGATTACAGAATCATAAAGGACAATAAACAACGATCAAAATGACTTTGGAAATGTAAATCGGATCAGTTTTGACAAAGTTATGGCTGTTTGAAGTCTCAGAAGGTAATTTTTGGGAATTTGGCAACTATTTTGTTATAATGACATTTGAAAAGAAAACTGAATTTAAGAAGTTTTTCATCTTTGATTACAGAATTATTAAGGACAATAAACAACGATCAAAATGACTTTGGAAATGTAAATCGGATCAGTTTTGACAAAGTAATGTCTGTTTGAAGTCTCAGAAGGTTATTTTTGGGAATTTGGCAACTATTTTTTCATTATGAATTTTGACAAGTAAACTGAATCTCCGAAGTTTTTTATCTTTGATAACAGAATTATTAAGGACAATAAACAACGATCAAAATGACTTTGGAAATGTAAATCGAATCAGTTTTGACAAAGTTATGGCTGTTTGAAGTCTCAGAAGATAATTTTTTGGAACTTAGAAACTTACATGTCAACATGACTTTTGACAAGAAAATCAAATTTCCGAAATTTTTCATCTTTGATTACAGAATTATTAAAGACAATAAGCAACGATCAAAATGACTTTCGAAATGTAAATCGGATCAGTTTTGACAAAGTTATGGCTGTTTGAAGAGTCAGAAGGTAATTTTTTGGAATTTTAAATTTTTTTTGTCATTATGACTTTTGACAAGAAAACCGAATTTTCGAAGTTTTTTATCTTTGATAACAGAATTATTAAGGACAATAAACAACGATCAAAATGACTTTGGAAATGTAAATCGGATCAGTTTTGACAAAGTTATGGCTGTTTGAAGTCTCAGAAGATAATTTTTGGGAATTTGGCAGCTTTTTTGTCATCATGACTTTTGACAAGTAAACCGAATTTTCGAAGTTTTTCAACTTTGATTACAGAATTATTAAGGACAATAAACAACGATCAAAATGACTTTGGAAATGTAAATCGGATCAGTTTTGACAAAGTTATGGCTGTTTGAAGTCTCAGAAGGTATTTTTTGGGAATTTGACATTTTTTTTGTCATTATGACTTTTGACAAGTAAGCCGAATTTTCGAAGTTTTTTATCTTAGATAACAGAATTATTAAGGACAATAAACAACGATCAAAATGACTTTGCAAATGTAAATCGGATCAGTTTTGACAAAGTTATGGCGGTTTGAAGTTTCAGAAGATAATTTTTTGGAACTTGAAAACTAACATGTCAACATGACTTTCAGCAAGTAAACCGAATTTCTGAAGTTTTTCAACTTTGATTACAGAATCATAAAGGACAATAAACAACGATCAAAATGACTTTGGAAATGTAAATCGGATCAGTTTTGACAAAGTTATGGCTGTTTGAAGTCTCAGAAGGTAATTTTTGGGAATTTGGCAACTATTTTGTTATAATGACATTTGAAAAGAAAACTGAATTTAAGAAGTTTTTCATCTTTGATTACAGAATTATTAAGGAAAATAAACAACGATAAAAATGACTTTGGAAATGTAAATCGGATCAGTTTTGACAAAGTAATGTCTGTTTGAAGTCTCAAAAGGTTATTTTTGGGAATTTGGCAACTATTTTTTCATTATGAATTTTGACAAGTAAACTGAATCTCCGAAGTTTTTTATCTTTGATAACAGAATTATTAAGGACAATAAACAACGATCAAAATGACTTTGGAAATGTAAATCGAATCAGTTTTGACAAAGTTATGGCTGTTTGAAGTCTCAGAAGATAATTTTTTGGAACTTAGAAACTTACATGTCAACATTACTTTTGACAAGAAAATCAAATTTCCGAAATTTTTCATCTTTGATTACAGAATTATTAAAGACAATAAGCAACGATCAAAATGACTTTCGAAATGTAAATCGGATCAGTTTTGACAAAGTTATGGCTGTTTGAAGAGTCAGAAGGTAATTTTTTGGAATTTTAAATTTTTTTTGTCATTATGACTTTTGACAAGAAAACCAAATTTTCGAAGTTTTTTATCTTTGATAACAGAATTATTAAGGACAATAAACAACGATCAAAATGACTTTGGAAATGTAAATCGGATCAGTTTTGACAAAGTTATGGCGGTTTGAAGTCTCATAAGATAATTTTTTGGAACTTGGAAACTTACATGTCAACATGACTTTAAGCAAGTAAACCGAATTTCCGAAGTTTTTCAACTTTGATTACAGAATCATTATGGACAATAAACAACGATCAAAATGACTTTGGAAATGTAAATCGGATCAGTTTTGACAAAGTTATGGCTGTTTGAAGTCTCAGAAGGTCACTTTTGGGAATTTGACATTTTTTTTGTCATTATGACTTTTGACAAGTAAGCCGAATTTTCGAAGTTTTTTATCTTTGATAACAGAATTATTAAGGACAATAAACAACGATCAAAATGACTTTGGAAATGTAAATCGGATCAGTTTTGACAAAGTTATGGCTGTTTGAAGTCTCAGAAGATAATTTTTTGGAACTTAGAAACTAACATGTCAACATGACTTTTGACAAGAAAACTGAATTTCCGAAATTTTTCAACTTTGATTACAGAATTATTAAAGACAATAAACAACGATCAAAATGACTTTGGAAATGTAAATCGGATCAGTTTTGACAAAGTTATGGCTGTTTGAAGTCTCAGAAGGTAATTTTTTGGAACTTGGAAACTTACATGTCATTATGACTTTTGTCAATAAAACCGAATTTCTGAAGTTTTTCATCTTTGATTACAGAATTATTAGAGACAATAAGCAACGATCAAAATGACTTTCGAAATGTAAATCGGATCAGTTTTGACAAAGTTATGGCTGTTTGAAGTCTCAGAAGGTAATTTTTTGGAATTTGGAAACTAACTTTGTCAACATGACTTTTGACAAGAAAACTGAATTTCCGAAGTTTTTCAACTTTGATTACAGAATTATTAAGGACAATAAACAACGATCAAAATGACTTTGGAAATGTAAATCGGATCAGTTTTGACAAAGTTATGGCTGTTTGAAGTCTCAGAAGATAATTTTTTGGAACTTCGAAACTTACATGTCATTATGACTTTTGTCAATAAAACCGAATTTCTGAAGTTTTTCATCTTTGATTACAGAATTATTAAAGACAATAAGCAACGATCAAAATGACTTTCGAAATGTAAATCGGATCAGTTTTGACAAAGTTATGGCTGTTTGAAGTCTCAGAAGGTAATTTTTTGGAATTTGGCAACTTCTTTGTCATTATGACTTTTGTCAAGAAAACCGAATTTCAGAAGTTTTTCATCTTTGATTACAGAATTATTAAGGACAATAAACAACGATCAAAATGACTTTGGAAATGTAAATCGGATCAGTTTTGACAAAGTTATGGCTGTTTGAAGTCTCAGAAGGTAATTTTTGTGGAATTTGGCAACTTATTTTGTTATAATGACATTTGACAAGTTAACCGAAATTCTGAAACTTTTTCAACTTTGATTACAGAATTATTAAGGACAATAAACAACGATCAAAATGACTTTGGAAATGTAAATCGAATCAGTTTTGACAAAGTTATGGCTGTTTGAAGTCTCAGAAGGTAATTTTTGGGAATTTGACATTTATTTTGTCATTATGACTTTTGACAAGTAAACCGAATTTTCGAAGTTTTTCAACTTTGATTACAGAATTATTAAGGACAATAAACAACGATCAAAATGACTTTGGAAATGTAAATCGAATCAGTTTTGACAAAGTTATGGCTGTTTGAAGTCTCAGAAGATAATTTTTTGGAACTTAGAAACTTACATGTCAACATGACTTTTGACAAGAAAATCAAATTTCCGAAATTTTTCATCTTTGATTACAGAATTATTAAAGACAATAAGCAACGATCAAAATGACTTTCGAAATGTAAATCGGATCAGTTTTGACAAAGTTATGGCTGTTTGAAGTCTCAGAAGGTAATTTTTTGGAATTTGGCAACTTCTTTGTCATTATGACTTTTGTCAAGAAAACCAAATTTCAGAAGTTTTTCATCTTTGATTACAGAATTATTAAGGACAATTAACAACGATCAAAATGACTTTGGAAATGTAAATCGGATCAGTTTCGACAAAGTTATGGCTGTTTGAAGTCTCAGAAGGTAATTTTTGTGAATTTGGCAACTATTTTGTCATAATGACTTTTGACAAGTTAACCGAAATTCTGAAACTTTTCAACTTTGATTACAGAATTATTAAGGACAATAAACAACGATCAAAATGACTTTGGAAATGTAAATCGAATCAGTTTTGACAAAGTTATGGCTGTTTGAAGTCTCAGAAGGTAATTTTTGGGAATTTGACATTTTTTTTGTCATTGTGACTTTTGACAAGTAAACCGAATTTTCGAAGTTTTTCAACTTTGATTACAGAATTATTAAGGACAATAAACAACGATCAAAATGACTTTGGAAATGTAAATCGAATCAGTTTTGACAAAGTTATGGCTGTTTGAAGTCTCAGAAGATAATTTTTTGGAACTTAGAAACTTACATGTCAACATAACTTTTGACAAGAAAATCAAATTTCCGAAATTTTTCATCTTTGATTACAGAATTATTAAAGACAATAAGCAACGATCAAAATGACTTTCGAAATGTAAATCGGATCAGTTTTGACAAAGTTATGGCTGTTTGAAGTCTCAGAAGGTAATTTTTTGGAATTTGGCAACTTCTTTGTCATTATGACTTTTGTCAAGAAAACCGAATTTCTGAAGTTTTTCAACTTTGATTACAGAATTATTAAGGACAATAAACAACGATCAAAATGACTTTGGAAATGTAAATCGGATCAGTTTCGACAAAGTTATGGCTGTTTGAAGTCTCAGAAGGTAATTTTTGGGAATTTGAAATTTTTTTTGTCATTATGACTTTTGACAAGTAAACCGAATTTTCGAAGTTTTTCATCTTTGATAACAGAATTATTAAGGACAATAAACAACGATCAAAATGACTTTGGAAATGTAAATCGGATCAGTTTTGACAAAGTTATGGCTGTTTGAAGTCTCAGAAGGTAATTTTTGGGAATTTGGCAACTATTTTGTTATAATGAAATTTGACAAGTTAACCGAAATTCTGAAGCTTTTCAACTTTGATTACAGAATTATTAAAGACAATAAACAACGATCAAAATGACTTTCGAAATGTAAATCGGATCAGTTTTGACAAAGTTATGGCTGTTTGAAGTCTCAGAAGGTAATTTTTGGGAATTTGGAAATTTTTTTGTCATTATGACTTTTGACAAGTAAACCGAATTTCCGAAGTTTTTCATCTTTGATTACAGACTTATTAAGGACAATAAACAACGATCAAAATGACTTTGGAAATGTAAATCGGATCAGTTTCGACAAAGTTATGGCTGTTTGAAGTCTCAGAAGGTTTTCTGATAATTTAAAATTATTTTTGTCATTATGACTTTTGACAAGTAAACTGAATCTCCGAAGTTTTTGATCTTAGATAACAGAATTATTAAGGACAATAAACAACGATCAAAATGACTTTGGAAATGTAAATCGGATCAGTTTTGACAAAGTTATGGCTGTTTGAAGTCTCAGAAGGTAATTTTTGGGAATTTGGCAACTATTTTGTTATAATGATATTTGACAAGTTAACCGAAATTCTGAAGCTTTTAAACTTTGATTACAGAATTATTAAGGACAATAAACAACGATCAAAATGACTTTGGAAATGTAAATCGAATCAGTTTTGACAAAGTTATGGCTGTTTGAAGTCTCAGAAGGTAACTTTTGGGAATTTGACATTTTTTTTGTCATTATGACTTTTGACAAGTAAGCCGAATTTTCGAAGTTTTTTATCTTTGATAACAGAATTATTAAGGACAATAAACAACGATCAAAATGACTTTGGAAATGTAAATCGGATCAGTTTTGACAAAGTTATGGCGGTTTGAAGTCTCATAAGATAATTTTTTGGAACTTGGAAACTTACATGTCAACATGACTTTAAGCAAGTAAACCGAATTTACGAAGTTTTTCAACTTTGATTACAGAATCATTATGGACAATAAACAACGATCAAAATGACTTTCGAAATGTAAATCGGATCAGTTTTGACAAAGTTATGGCTGTTTGAAGTCTCAGAAGGTAATTTTTTGGAATTTGGCAGCTACTTTGTTATTATGACTTTTGTCAAGAAAACCAAATTTCAGAAGTTTTTCATCTTTGATTATAGAATTATTAAGGACAATTAACAACGATCAAAATGACTTTGGAAATGTAAATCGGATCAGTTTTGACAAAGTTATGGCTGTTTGAAGTCTCAGAAGGTAATTTTTGGGAATTTGGCAACTATTTTGTTATAATGACATTTGACAAGTTAACCGAATTTCTGAAGTTTTTCAACTTTGATTACAGAATTATTAAGGACAATAAACAACGATCAAAATGACTTTGGAAATGTAAATCGGATCAGTTTTGACAAAGTTATGGCTGTTTGAAGTCTCAGAAGGTAACTTTTGGGAATTTGACATTTTTTTTGTCATTATGACTTTTGACAAGTAAGCCGAATTTTCGAAGTTTTTTATCTTTGATAACAGAATTATTAAGGACAATAAACAACGATCAAAATGACTTTGGAAATGTAAATCGGATCAGTTTTGACAAAGTTATGGCTGTTTGAAGTCTCAGAAGGTAATTTTTGGGAATATGGCAACTATTTTGTCATAATGACTTTTAACAAGTAAACCGAATTTCTGAAGTTTTTGAACTTTGATTACAGAATTATTAAAGACAATAAACAACGATCAAAATGACTTTCGAAATGTAAATCGGATCAGTTTTGACAAAGTTATGGCTGTTTGAATGTCTCAGAAGGTAATTTTTGGGGATTTGGAAACTTACTTTGTCAAAATGACTTTTCACAACAAAACTGAATTTCCGAAGTTTTTCAACTTTGATTACAGAATTATAAGGAACAATAAACAATGATCAAAATGACTTTGGAAATGTAAATCGAATCAGTTTTGACAAAGTTATGGCTGTTTGAAGTCTCAGAAGATAATTTTTTGGAACTTAGAAACTTACATGTCAACATTACTTTTGACAAGAAAATCAAATTTCCGAAATTTTTCATCTTTGATTACAGAATTATTAAAGACAATAAGCAACGATCAAAATGACTTTCGAAATGTAAATCGGATCAGTTTTGACAAAGTTATGGCTGTTTGAAGTCTCAGAAGGTAATTTTTGGGAATTTGGCAACTTTTTTGTCATTATGACTTTTGACAAGAAAACCGAATTTCCGAAGTTTTTCATCTTTGATTACAGAATTATTAAGGACAATAAACAACGATCAAAATGACTTTGGAAATGTAAATCGAATCAGTTTTGACAAAGTTATGGCTGTTTGAAGTCTCAGAAGATAATTTTTTGGAACTTAGAAACTTACATGTCAACATAACTTTTGACAAGAAAATCAAATTTCCGAAATTTTTCATCTTTGATTACAGAATTATTAAAGACAATAAACAACGATCAAAATGACTTTCGAAATGTAAATCGGATCAGTTTTGACAAAGTTATGGCTGTTTGAAGTCTCAGAAGGTAATTTTTTGGAATTTGGCAACTTCTTTGTCATTATGACTTTTGTCAAGAAAACCAAATTTCAGAAGTTTTTCATCTTTGATTACATAATTATTAAGGACAATAAACAACGATCAAAATGACTTTGGAAATGTAAATCGGATCAGTTACGACAAAGTTATGGCTGTTTGAAGTCTCAGAAGGTAATTTTTGGGAATTTGGCAACTATTTTGTTATAATAAATTTTGACAAGTTAACCGAAGTTCTGCAACTTTTCAACTTTGATTACAGAATTATTAAAGACAATAAGCAACGATCAAAATTACTTTCGAAATGTAAATCGGATCAGTTTTGACAAAGTTATGGCTGTTTGAAGTCTCAGAAGGTAATTTTTGGGAATTTGGAAACTAACTTGTCAACATGACTTTTGACAAGAAAACTGAATTTCCGAAGTTTTTCAACTTTGATTACAGAATTATTAAGGACAATAAACAACGATCAAAATGACTTTGGAAATGTAAATCGAATCAGTTTTGACAAAGTTATGGCTGTTTGAAGTCTCAGAAGGTAATTTTTTGGAATTTAGAAACTTACATGTCAACATGACTTTTGACAAGAAAACCAAATTTCCGAAATTTTTCATCTTTGATTACAGAATTATTAAGGACAATAAACAACGATCAAAATGACTTTGGAAATGTAAATCGGATCAGTTTTGACAAAGTTATGGCTGTTTGAAGTCTCAGAAGGTAATTTTTTGGAATTTGGCAACTTACTTTGTCATTATGACTTTTGTCAAGAAAACCGAATTTCAGAAGTTTTTCATCTTTGATTACAGAATTATTAAGGACAATAAACAACGATCAAAATGACTTTGGAAATGTAAATCGGATCAGTTTTGACAAAGTTATGGCTGTTTGAAGTCTCAGAAGGTAATTTTTGGGAATTTGGCAACTATTTTGTTATAATGACATTTGACAAGTTAACCGAAATTCTGAAGCTTTTCAACTTTGATTACAGAATTATTAAGGACAATAAACAACGATCAAAATGACTTTGGAAATGTAAATCGAATCAGTTTTGACAAAGTTATGGCTGTTTGAAGTCTCAGAAGGTAATTTTTGGGAATTTGGAAACTTACTTTGTCATTATGACTTTTGACAAGAAAACCGAATTTCCGAAGATTTTTCAACTTTGATTACAGAATTATTAAGGACAATAAACAACGATCAAAATGACTTTGGAAATGTAAATCGGATCAGTTTTGACAAAGTTATGGCTGTTTGAAGTCTCAGAAGGTAATTTTTTGGAATTTGGAAACTTACATGTCAACATGACTTTTGCCAAGAAAACCAAATTTCCGAAATTTTTCATCTTTGATTACAGAATTATTAAGGACAATAAACAACGATCAAAATGACTTTGGAAATGTAAATCGGATCAGTTTTGACAAAGTTATGGCTTTTTGAAGTCTCAGAAGGTAATTTTTTGGAATTTGGCAACTACTTTGTCATTATGACTTTTGACAAGAAAACCGAATTTCCGAAGTTTTTCATCTTTGATTACAGAATTATTAAGGACAATAAACAACGATCAAAATGACTTTGGAAATTTAAATCGGATCAGTTTTGACAAAGTTATGGCTGTTTGAAGTCTCAGAAGGTAATTTTTGGGAATTTGGCAACTTATTTTGTCATAATGACATTTTGACAAGTAAACCGAATTTCTGAAGTTTTTCAACTTTGATTACAGAATTATTAAGGACAATAAACAACGATCAAAATGACTTTGGAAATGTAAATCGGATCAGTTTTGACAAAGTTATGGCTGTTTGAAGTCTCAGAAGGTAATTTTTGGGAATTTGGAAACTAACTTGTCAAAATGACTTTTGACAAGAAAACTGAATTTCCGAAGTTTTTCAACTTTGATTACAGAATTATTAAGGACAATAAACAACGATCAAAATGACTTTGGAAATGTAAATCGAATCAGTTTTGACAAAGTTATGGCTGTTTGAAGTCTCAGAAGATAATTTTTTGGAACTTAGAAACTTACATGTCAACATTACTTTTGACAAGAAAATCAAATTTCCGAAATTTTTCATCTTTGATTACAGAATTATTAAAGACAATAAGCAACGATCAAAATGACTTTCGAAATGTAAATCGGATCAGTTTTGACAAAGTTATGGCTGTTTGAAGTCTCAGAAGGTAATTTTTGGGAATTTGGAAACTTTTTTGTCATTATGACTTTTGACAAGTAAAACTGAATTTCCGAAGTTTTTCATCTTTGATTACAGAATTATTAAGGACAATAAACAACGATCAAAATGACTTTGGAAATGTAAATCGGATCAGTTTTGACAAAGTTATGGCTGTTTGAAGTCTCAGAAGGTAATTTTTGGGAATTTGACAACTATTTTGTCATAATGACTTTTGACAAGTAAACCGAATTTCCGAAGTTTTTCAACTTTGATTACAGAATTATTAAGGACAATAAACAACGATCAAAATGACTTTGGAAATGTAAATCGGATCAGTTTTGACAAAGTTATGGCTGTTTGAAGTCTCAGAAGGTAATTTTTTGGAATTTGAAACTTACATGTCAACATGACTTTTGACAAGAAAACCGAATTTCCGAAGTTTTTCATCTTTGATTACAGAATTATTAAGGACAATAAACAACGATCAAAATGACTTTGGAAATGTAAATCGGATCAGTTTTGACAAAGTTATGGCTGTTTGAAGTCTCAGAAGATAATTTTTTGGAATTTAGAAACTTACATGTCAACATGACTTTTGACAAGAAAACCAAATTTCCGAAATTTTTCATCTTTGATTACAGAATTATTAAAGACAATAAGCAACGATCAAAATGACTTTCGAAATGTAAATCGGATCAGTTTTGACAAAGTTATGGCTGTTTGAAGTCTCAGAAGGTAATTTTTTGGAATTTGGCAACTTCTTTGTCATTATGACTTTTGTCAAGAAAACCGAATTTCTGAAGTTTTTCATCTTTGATTACAGAATTATTAAGGACAATAAACAACGATCAAAATGACTTTGGAAATGTAAATCGGATCAGTTTTGACAAAGTTATGGCTGTTTGAAGTCTCAGAAGGTAATTTTTTGGAATTTGGCAACTTCTTTGTCATTATGACTTTTGACAAGAAAACCGAATTTCTGAAGTTTTTCAACTTTGATTACAGAATTATTAAAGACAATAAGCAACGATCAAAATGACTTTCGAAATGTAAATCGGATCAGTTTTGACAAAGTTATGGCTGTTTGAAGTCTCAGAAGGTAATTTTTTGGAATTTGGAAACTAACTTGTCAATATGACTTTTCACAAGAAAACTGAATTTCCGAAGTTTTTCAACTTTGATTACAGAATTATTAAGGACAATAAACAACGATCAAAATGACTTTGGAAATGTAAATCGGATCAGTTTTGACAAAGTTATGGCTGTTTGAAGTCTCAGAAGGTAATTTTTTGGAATTTGGAAACTTACATGTCAACATGACTTTTGACAAGAAAACCGAATTTCCGAAGTTTTTCAACTTTGATTACAGAATTATTAAGGACAATAAACAACGATCAAAATGACTTTGGAAATGTAAATCGAATCAGTTTTGACAAAGTTATGGCTGTTTGAAGTCTCAGAAGATAATTTTTTGGAATTTAGAAACTTACATGTCAACATTACTTTTGACAAGAAAATCAAATTTCCGAAATTTTTCATCTTTGATTACAGAATTATTAAGGACAATAAACAACGATCAAAATGACTTTGGAAATGTAAATCGGATCAGTTTTGACAAAGTTATGGCTGTTTGAAGTCTCAGAAGGTAATTTTTGGGAATTTGGCAACTATTTTGTCATAATGACATTTGACAAGAAAACCGAAATTCTGAAGCTTTTCAACTTTGATTACAGAATTATTAAGGACAATAAACAACGATCAAAATGACTTTGGAAATGTAAATCGAATCAGTTTTGACAAAGTTATGGCTGTTTGAAGTCTCAGAAGGTAATTTTTGGGAATTTGAAATTTTTTTTGTCATTATGACTTTTGACAAGTAAACCGAATTTTCGAAGTTTTTTAACTTTGATTACAGAATTATTAAGGACAATAAACAACGATCAAAATGACTTTGGAAATGTAAATCGGATCAGTTTTGACAAAGTTATGGCTGTTTGAAGTCTCAGAAGGTAATTTTTTGGAACTTAGAAACTTACATGTCAACATGACTTTTGACAAGAAAACCAAATTTCCGAAATTTTTCATCTTTGATTACAGAATTATTAAGGACAATAAACAACGATCAAAATGACTTTGGAAATGTAAATCGGATCAGTTTTGACAAAGTTATGGCTGTTTGAAGTCTCAGAAGGTAATTTTTGGGAATTTGGCAACTATTTTGTCATTATGACTTTTGACAAGTTAACCGAAATTCTGAAGTTTTTCAACTTTGATTACAGAATTATTAAGGACAATAAACAACGATCAAAATGACTTTGGAAATGTAAATCGAATCAGTTTTGACAAAGTTATGGCTGTTTGAAGTCTCAGAAGGTAATTTTTTGGAATTTGGAAACTTACATGTCAACATGACTTTTGACAAGAAAATCAAATTTCCGAAATTTTTCAACTTTGATTACAGAATTATTAAGGACAATAAACAACGATCAAAATGACTTTGGAAATGTAAATCGAATCAGTTTTGACAAAGTTATGGCTGTTTGAAGTCTCAGAAGGTAATTTTTTGGAACTTAGAAACTTACATGTCAACATGACTTTTGACAAGAAAATCAAATTTCCGAAATTTTTCATCTTTGATTACAGAATTATTAAAGACAATAAACAACGATCAAAATGACTTTGGAAATGTAAATCGGATCAGTTTTGACAAAGTTATGGCTGTTTGAAGTCTCAGAAGGTAATTTTTGATAATTTAAAATTTTTTTGTCATTATGACTTTTGACAAGTAAACTGAATTTCCGAAGTTTTTTATCTTTGATTACAGAATTATTAAGGACAATAAACAACGATCAAATTGACTTTGGAAATGTAAATTGGATCAGTTTTGACAAAGTTATGGCTGTTTGAAGTCTCAGAAGGTAATTTTTTGGAATTTGGCAACTACTCTATCATTATGACTTTTGACAAGAAAACTGAATTTCCGAAGTTTTTCAACTTTGATTACAGAATTATTAAGGACAATAAACAACGATCAAAATGACTTTGGAAATGTAAATCGAATCAGTTTTGACAAAGTTATGGCTGTTTGAAGTCTCAGAAGATAATTTTTTGGAACTTAGAAACTTACATGTCAACATTACTTTTGACAAGAAAATCAAATTTCCGAAATTTTTCATCTTTGATTACAGAATTATTAAAGACAATAAGCAACGATCAAAATGACTTTCGAAATGTAAATCGGATCAGTTTTGACAAAGTTATGGCTGTTTGAAGTCTCAGAAGGTAATTTTTTGGAATTTGGCAACTTCTTTGTCATTATGACTTTTGTCAAGAAAACTGAATTTCAGAAGTTTTTCATCTTTGATTACAGAATTATTAAGGACAATAAACAACGATCAAAATGACTTTGGAAATGTAAATCGGATCAGTTTTGACAAAGTTATGGCTGTTTGAAGTCTCAGAAGGTAATTTTTGGGAATTTGGCAACTACTCTATCATTATGACTTTTGACAAGAAAACTGAATTTCCGAAGTTTTTCAACTTTGATTACAGAATTATTAAGGACAATAAACAATGATCAAAATGACTTTGGAAATGTAAATCGAATCAGTTTTGACAAAGTTATGGCTGTTTGAAGTCTCAGAAGATAATTTTTTGGAACTTAGAAACTTACATGTCAACATTACTTTTGACAAGAAAATCAAATTTCCGAAATTTTTCATCTTTGATTACAGAATTATTAAAGACAATAAGCAACGATCAAAATGACTTTCGAAATGTAAATCGGATCAGTTTTGACAAAGTTATGGCTGTTTGAAGTCTCAGAAGGTAATTTTTTGGAATTTGGCAACTTCTTTGTCATTATGACTTTTGTCAAGAAAACTGAATTTAAGAAGTTTTTCATCTTTGATTACAGAATTATTAAGGACAATAAACAACGATCAAAATGACTTTGGAAATGTAAATCGGATCAGTTTTGACAAAGTTATGGCTGTTTGAAGTCTCAGAAGGTAATTTTTGGGAATTTGGAAACTAACTTGTCAACATGACTTTTGACAAGAAAACCGAATTTTCGAAGTTTTTCATCTTTGATTACAGAATTATTAAGGACAATAAACAACGATCAAAATGACTTTGGAAATGTAAATCGGATCAGTTTTGACAAAGTTATGGCTGTTTGAAGTCTCAGAAGGTAATTTTTGAGAATTTGAAATTTTTTTTGTCATTATGACTTTTGACAAGTAAACCGAATTTCCGAAGTTTTTTATCTTTGATTACAGAATTATTAAGGACAATAAACAACGATCAAAATGACTTTGGAAATGTAAATCGGATCAGTTTTGACAAAGTTATGGCTGTTTGAAGTCTCAGAAGGTAATTTTTGGGAATTTGGCAACTATTTTGTTATAATGACATTTGACAAGTTAACCGAAATTCTGAAACTTTTCAACTTTGATTACAGAATTATTAAGGACAATAAACAACGATCAAAATGACTTTGGAAATGTAAATCGAATCAGTTTTGACAAAGTTATGGCTGTTTGAAGTCTCAGAAGATAATTTTTTGGAACTTTGAAACTTACATGTCAACATTACTTTTGACAAGAAAATCAAATTTCCGAAATTTTTCATCTTTGATTACAGAATTATTAAAGACAATAAGCAACGATCAAAATGACTTTCGAAATGTAAATCGGATCAGTTTTGACAAAGTTATGGCTGTTTGAAGTCTCAGAAGGTAATTTTTTGGAATTTGGCAACTTCTTTGTCATTATGACTTTTGTCAAGAAAACTGAATTTAAGAAGTTTTTCATCTTTGATTACAGAATTATTAAGGACAATAAACAACGATCAAAATGACTTTGGAAATGTAAATCGGATCAGTTTTGACAAAGTTATGGCTGTTTGAAGTCTCAGAAGGTAATTTTTGGGAATTTGGCAACTATTTTGTCATTATGACTTTTGACAAGTAAACCGAATTTTCGAAGTTTTTCAACTTTGATTACAGAATTATTAAGGACAATAAACAACGATCAAAATGACTTTGGAAATGTAAATCGGATCAGTTTTGACAAAGTTATGGCTGTTTGAAGTCTCAGAAGGTAATTTTTGGGAATTTGGAAATTTTTTTGTCATTATGACTTTTGACAAGTAAACCGAATTTCCGAAGTTTTTCATCTTTGATTACAGAATTATTAAGGACAATAAACAACGATCAAAATGACTTTGGAAATGTAAATCGGATCAGTTTTGACAAAGTTATGGCTGTTTGAAGTCTCAGAAGGTAATTTTTTGGAATTTGGCAACTATTTTGTCATAATGACTTTTGACAAGAAAACCGAATTTCTGAAGTTTTTCAACTTTGATTACAGAATTATTAAGGACAATAAACAACGATCAAAATGACTTTGGAAATGTAAATCGGATCAGTTTTGACAAAGTTATGGCGGTTTGAAGTCTCAGAAGATAATTTTTTGGAACTTAGAAACTTACATGTCAACATGACTTTTGACAAGAAAATCAAATTTCCGAAATTTTTCATCTTTGATTACAGAATTATTAAAGACAATAAACAACGATCAAAATGACTTTCGAAATGTAAATCGGATCAGTTTTGACAAAGTTATGGCTGTTTGAAGTCTCAGAAGGTAATTTTTTGGAATTTGGCAACTTCTTTGTCATTATGACTTTTGTCAAGAAAACCGAATTTCTGAAGTTTTTCAACTTTGATTACAGAATTATTAAGGACAATAAACAACGATCAAAATGACTTTGGAAATGTAAATCGGATCAGTTTTGACAAAGTTATGGCTGTTTGAAGTCTCAGAAGGTAATTTTTGGGAATTTGGCAACTATTTTATCATTATGACTTTTGACAAGAAAACTGAATTTCCGAAGTTTTTCAACTTTGATTACAGAATTATTAAGGACAATAAACAACGATCAAAATGACTTTGGAAATGTAAATCGAATCAGTTTTGACAAAGTTATGGCTGTTTGAAGTCTCAGAAGATAATTTTTTGGAATTTAGAAACTTACATGTCAACATGACTTTTGACAAGAAAATCAAATTTCCGAAATTTTTCATCTTTGATTACAGAATTATTAAGGACAATAAACAACGATCAAAATGACTTTCGAAATGTAAATCGGATCAGTTTTGACAAAGTTATGGCTGTTTGAAGTCTCAGAAGGTAATTTTTTGGAATTTGGCAACTTCTTTGTCATTATGACTTTTGTCAAGAAAACCGAATTTCCGAAGTTTTTCAACTTTGATTACAGAATTATTAAGGACAATAAACAACGATCAAAATGACTTTGGAAATGTAAATCGGATCAGTTTTGACAAAGTTATGGCTGTTTGAAGTCTCAGAAGGTAATTTTTGGGAATTTGGCAACTATTTTGTCATCATGACTTTTGACAAGAAAACCGAATTTCCGAAGTTTTTCATCTTTGATTACAGAATTATTAAGGACAATAAACAACGATCAAAATGACTTTGGAAATGTAAATCGGATCAGTTTTGACAAAGTTATGGCTGTTTGAAGTCTCAGAAGGTAATTTTTGAGAATTTGAAATTTTTTTGTCATTATGACTTTTGACAAGAAAACTGAATTTCCGAAGTTTTTCATCTTTGATTACAGAATTATTAAGGACAATAAACAACGATCAAAATGACTTTGGAAATGTAAATCGGATCAGTTTTGACAAAGTTATGGCTGTTTGAAGTCTCAGAAGGTAATTTTTGGGAATTTGGCAACTATTTTGTCATAATGACATTTGACAAGTAAACCGAATTTCTGAAGTTTTTCAACTTTGATTACAGAATTATTAAGGACAATAAACAACGATCAAAATGACTTTGGAAATGTAAATCGGATCAGTTTTGACAAAGTTATGGCTGTTTGAAGTCTCAGAAGGTAATTTTTTGGAATTTGGAAACTAACATGTCAACATGACTTTTGACAAGAAAACTGAATTTCAAGAAGTTTTTCATCTTTGATTACAGAATTATTAAGGACAATAAACAACGATCAAAATGACTTTGGAAATGTAAATCGGATCAGTTTTGACAAAGTTATGGCTGTTTGAAGTCTCAGAAGATAATTTTTTGGAATTTAGAAACTAACATGTCAACATGACTTTTGACAAGAAAACTGAATTTCCGAAGTTTTTCAACTTTGATTACAGAATTATTAAGGACAATAAACAACGATCAAAATGACTTTGGAAATGTAAATCGAATCAGTTTTGACAAAGTTATGGCTGTTTGAAGTCTCAGAAGGTAATTTTTTGGAATTTGGCAACTACTTTGTCATTATGACTTTTGACAAGAAAACCGAATTTCTGAAGTTTTTCAACTTTGATTACAGAATTATTAAGGACAATAAACAACGATCAAAATGACTTTGGAAATGTAAATCGGATCAGTTTTGACAAAGTTATGGCTGTTTGAAGTCTCAGAAGGTAATTTTTGGGAATTTGGCAACTATCTTTGTCATTATGACTTTTGACAAGAAAACTGAATTTCCGAAGTTTTTCAACTTTGATTACAGAATTATTAAGGACAATAAACAACGATCAAAATGACTTTGGAAATGTAAATCGGATCAGTTTTGACAAAGTTATGGCTGTTTGAAGTCTCAGAAGATAATTTTTTGGAATTTGGAAACTAACATGTCAACATGACTTTTGACAAGAAAACTGAATTTCCGAAGTTTTTCAACTTTGATTACAGAATTATTAAGGACAATAAACAACGATCAAAATGACTTTCGAAATGTAAATCGGATCAGTTTTGACAAAGTTATGGCTGTTTGAAGTCTCAGAAGGTAATTTTTTGGAATTTGGCAACTTCTTTGTCATTATGACTTTTGTCAAGAAAACCGAATTTCTGAAGTTTTTCAACTTTGATTACAGAATTATTAAGGACAATAAACAACGATCAAAATGACTTTGGAAATGTAAATCGGATCAGTTTTGACAAAGTTATGGCTGTTTGAAGTCTCAGAAGGTAATTTTTGGGAATTTGGAAACTATATTTGTCAATATGACTTTTGACAAGAAAACCGAATTTTCGAAGTTTTTCAACTTTGATTACAGAATTATTAAGGACAATAAACAACGATCAAAATGACTTTGGAAATGTAAATCGGATCAGTTTTGACAAAGTTATGGCTGTTTGAAGTCTCAGAAGGTAATTTTTGGGAATTTAGAAACTTTTTTTGTCATTATGACTTTTGACAAGTAAACTGAATTTCCGAAGTTTTTTATCTTTGATAACAGAATTATTAAGGACAATAAACAACGATCAAAATGACTTTGGAAATGTAAATCGGATCAGTTTTGACAAAGTTATGGCTGTTTGAAGTCTCAGAAGGTAATTTTTGGGAATTTGGCAACTATTTTGTCATAATGACTTTTGACAAGAAAACCGAATTTCTGAAGTTTTTCAACTTTGATTACAGAATTATTAAGGACAATAAACAACGATCAAAATGACTTTGGAAATGTAAATCGAATCAGTTTTGACAAAGTTATGGCGGTTTGAAGTCTCAGAAGATAATTTTTTGGAACTTAGAAACTAACATGTCAACATTACTTTTGACAAGAAAATCAAATTTCCGAAATTTTTCATCTTTGATTACAGAATTATTAAAGACAATAAACAACGATCAAAATGACTTTCGAAATGTAAATCGGATCAGTTTTGACAAAGTTATGGCTGTTTGAAGTCTCAGAAGGGAATTTTTTGGAATTTGGCAACTTCTTTATCATTATGACTTTTGTCAAGAAAACCGAATTTCTGAAGTTTTTCATCTTTGATTACAGAATTATTAAGGACAATTAACAACGATCAAAATGACTTTGGAAATGTAAATCGGATCAGTTTTGACAAAGTTATGGCTGTTTGAAGTCTCAGAAGGTAATTTTTGGGAATTTGGCAACTATTTTGTTATAATGACATTTGACAAGTTAACCGAAATTCTGAAACTTTTCAACTTTGATTACAGAATTATTAAGGACAATAAACAACGATCAAAATGACTTTGGAAATGTAAATCGGATCAGTTTTGACAAAGTTATGGCTGTTTGAAGTCTCAGAAGGTAATTTTTGGGAATTTGGAAACTAACTTGTCATACATGACTTTTGACAAGAAAACCGAATTTCTGAAGTTTTTCAACTTTGATTACAGAATTATTAAGGACAATAAACAACGATCAAAATGACTTTGGAAATGTAAATCGGATCAGTTTTGACAAAGTTATGGCTGTTTGAAGTCTCAGAAGGTAATTTTTGGGAATTTGGAAACTAATTTGTCATTATGACTTTTGAAAAGTAAACTGAATCTCCGAAGTTTTTTATCTTTGATAACAGAATTATTAAGGACAATAAACAACGATCAAAATGACTTTGGAAATGTAAATCGGATCAGTTTTGACAAAGTTATGGCGGTTTGAAGTCTCATAAGATAATTTTTTGGAACTAAGAAACTAACATGTCAACATGACTTTTGACAAGAAAACTGAATTTCCAAATTTTTTCAACTTTGACTACAGAATTATTAAGGACAATAAACAACGATCAAACTGACTTTGGAAATGTAAATCGAATCAGTTTTGACAAAGTTATGGCTGTTTGAAGTCTCAGAAGATAATTTTTTGGAACTAAGAAACTAACATGTCAACATGACTTTTGACAAGAAAACTGAATTTCCAAATTTTTTCAACTTTGACTACAGAATTATTAAGGACAATAAACAACGATCAAAATGACTTTGGAAATGTAAATCGGATCAGTTTTGACAAAGTTATGGCTGTTTGAAGTCTCAGAAGGTAATTTTTTGGAATTTGGCAACATCTTTGTCATTATGACTTTTGTCAAGAAAACCAAATTTCAGAAGTTTTTCATCTTTGATTACAGATTTATTAAGGACAATTAACAACGATCAAAATGACTTTGGAAATGTAAATCGGATCAGTTTCGACAAAGTTATGGCTGTTTGAAGTCTCAGAAGGTAATTTTTGGGAATTTGGCAACTATTTTGTTATAATGACATTTGACAAGTTAACCAAAATTCTGAAACTTTTCAACTTTGATTACAGAATTATTAAGGACAATAAACAACGATCAAAATGACTTTGCAAATGTAAATCGAATCAGTTTTGACAAAGTAATGTCTGTTTGAAGTCTCAAAAGGTAATTTTTTGGAATTTGGAAACTAACATGTCAACATGACTTTTGAAAAGAAAACTGAATTTAAGAAGAAATCGGATCAGTTTTGACAAAGTTATGGCTGTTTGAAGTCTCAGAAGATAATTTTTTGGAACTTAGAAACTAACATGTCAACATGACTTTTGACAAGAAAACTGAATTTCCAAATTTTTTCATCTTTGATTACAGAATTATTAAAGACAATAAGCAACGATCAAAATGACTTTCGAAATGTAAATCGGATCAGTTTTGACAAAGTTATGGCTGTTTGAAGTCTCAGAAGGTAATTTTTTGGAATTTGGCAACTTCTTTGTCATTATGACTTTTGTCAAGAAAACCGAATTTCAGAAGTTTTTCATCTTTGATTACAGAATTATTAAGGACAATTAACAACGATCAAAATGACTTTGGAAATGTAAATCGGATCAGTTTCGACAAAGTTATGGCTGTTTGAAGTCTCAGAAGGTAATTTTTGGGAATTTGGCAACTATTTTGTTATAATGACTTTTGACAAGTTAACCAAATTTTCGAAGTTTTTCAACTTTGATTACAGAATTATTAAGGACAATAAACAACGATCAAAATGACTTTGGAAATGTAAATCGGATCAGTTTTGACAAAGTTATGGCTGTTTGAAGTCTCAGAAGGTAATTTTTGATAATTTAAAATTTTTTTTGTCATTATGACTTTTGACAAGTAAACTGAATCTCCGAAGTTTTTTATCTTAGATAACAGAATTATTAAGGACAATAAACAACGATCAAAATGACTTTGGAAATGTAAATCGGATCAGTTTTGACAAAGTTATGGCTGTTTGAAGTCTCAGAAGGTAATTTTTGGGAATTTGGCAACTATTTTGTTATAATTACATTTGACAAGTTAACCGAATTTCTTAAGCTTTTCAACTTTGATTACAGAATTATTAAGGACAATAAACAACGATCAAAATGACTTTGGAAATGTAAATCGGATCAGTTTTGACAAAGTTATGGCTGTTTGAAGTCTCAGAAGATAATTTTTTGGAACTTAGAAACTTACATGTCAACATTACTTTTGACAAGAAAATCAAATTTCCGAAATTTTTCATCTTTGATTACAGAATTATTAAAGACAATAAGCAACGATCAAAATGACTTTCGAAATGTAAATCGGATCAGTTTTGACAAAGTTATGGCTGTTTGAAGTCTCAGAAGGTAATTTTTTGGAATTTGGCAACTTCTTTGTCATTATGACTTTTGTCAAGAAAACCAAATTTCAGAAGTTTTTCATCTTTGATTACAGAATTATTAAGGACAATTAACAACGATCAAAATGACTTTGGAAATGTAAATCGGATCAGTTTTGACAAAGTTATGGCTGTTTGAAGTCTCAGAAGGTAATTTTTGGGAATTTGGCAACTATTTTGTCATAATGACTTTTGACAAGAAAACCGAAATTCTGAAGTTTTTCAACTTTGATTACAGAATTATTAAGGACAATAAACAACGATCAAAATGACTTTGGAAATGTAAATCGGATCAGTTTTGACAAAGTTATGGCTGTTTGAAGTCTCAGAAGGTAATTTTTGGGAATTTGGCAACTATTTTGTCATTATGACTTTTGACAAGAAAACCGAATTTCTGAAGTTTTTCAACTTTGATTACAGAATTATTAAGGACAATAAACAACGATCAAAATGACTTTGGAAATGTAAATCGGATCAGTTTTGACAAAGTTATGGCTGTTTGAAGTCTCAGAAGGTAATTTTTGGGAATTTGGCAACTATTTTGTTATTATGACATTTGACAAGTAAACCGAATTTCTGAAGCTTTTCAACTTTGATTACAGAATTATTAAGGACAATAAACAACGATCAAAATGACTTTGGAAATGTAAATCGGATCAGTTTTGACAAAGTTATGGCTGTTTGAAGTCTCAGAAGGTAATTTTTTGGAATTTGGAAACTATATATGTCAACATGACTTTTGACAAGAAAACCGAATTTCTGAAGTTTTTCATCTTTGATTACAGAATTATTAAGGACAATAAACAACGATCAAAATGACTTTGGAAATGTAAATCGGATCAGTTTTGACAAAGTTATGGCTGTTTGAAGTCTCAGAAGGTAATTTTTTGGAATTTGGAAACTTACTTGTCATCATGACTTTTGACAAGAAAACTGAATTTCAGAAGTTTTTCATCTTTGATTACAGAATTATTAAGGACAATAAACAACGATCAAAATGACTTTGGAAATGTAAATCGGATCAGTTTTGACAAAGTTATGGCTGTTTGAAGTCTCAGAAGGTAATTTTTTGGAATTTGGAAACTATACATGTCATACATGACTTTTGACAAGAAAACCGAATTTCTGAAGTTTTTCAACTTTGATTACAGAATTATTAAGGACAATAAACAACGATCAAAATGACTTTGGAAATGTAAATCGGATCAGTTTTGACAAAGTTATGGCTGTTTGAAGTCTCAGAAGGTAATTTTTGGGAATTTGGCAACTTTTTTGTCATTATGACTTTTGACAAGTAAACCGAATTTCCGAAGTTTTTCAACTTTGATTACAGAATTATTAAGGACAATAAACAACGATCAAAATGACTTTGGAAATGTAAATCGGATCAGTTTTGACAAAGTTATGGCTGTTTGAAGTCTCAGAAGGTAATTTTTTGGAATTTGGAAACTAACATGTCAACATGACTTTTGACAAGAAAACCGAATTTCTGAAGTTTTTCAACTTTGATTACAGAATTATTAAGGACAATAAACAACGATCAAAATGACTTTGGAAATGTAAATCGGATCAGTTTTGACAAAGTTATGGCTGTTTGAAGTCTCAGAAGGTAATTTTTGGGAATTTGGCAACTTTCTTGTCAACATGACTTTTGACAAGAAAACCGAATTTCCGAAGTTTTTCAACTTTGATTACAGAATTATTAAGGACAATAAACAACGATCAAAATGACTTTGGAAATGTAAATCGGATCAGTTTTGACAAAGTTATGGCTGTTTGAAGTCTCAGAAGGTAATTTTTGGGAATTTGGAAACTTACTATGTCATCATGACTTTTGACAAGAAAACCGAATTTCTGAAGTTTTTCATCTTTGATTACAGAATTATTAAGGACAATAAACAACGATCAAAATGACTTTGGAAATGTAAATCGGATCAGTTTTGACAAAGTTATGGCTGTTTGAAGTCTCAGAAGGTAATTTTTGGGAATTTGGAAATTTTTTTGTCATTATGACTTTTGACAAGTAAACTGAATCTCCGAAGTTTTTTATCTTTGATAACAGAATTATTAAGGACAATAAACAACGATCAAAATGACTTTGGAAATGTAAATCGGATCAGTTTTGACAAAGTTATGGCGGTTTGAAGTCTCAGAAGATAATTTTTTGGAACTAAGAAACTAACATGTCAACATGACTTTTGACAAGAAAACTGAATTTCCAAAGTTTTTCAACTTTGACTACAGAATTATTAAGGACAATAAACAACGATCAAACTGACTTTGGAAATGTAAATCGAATCAGTTTTGACAAAGTTATGGCTGTTTGAAGTCTCAGAAGATAATTTTTTGGAACTAAGAAACTAACATGTCAACATGACTTTTGACAAGAAAACTGAATTTCCAAATTTTTTCAACTTTGACTACAGAATTATTAAGGACAATAAACAACGATCAAACTGACTTTGGAAATGTAAATCGGATCAGTTTTGACAAAGTTATGGCTGTTTGAAGTCTCAGAAGGTAATTTTTCGGAATTTGGCAACATCTTTGTCATTATGACTTTTGTCAAGAAAACCAAATTTCAGAAGTTTTTCATCTTTGATTACAGATTTATTAAGGACAATTAACAACGATCAAAATTACTTTGGAAATGTAAATCGGATCAGTAACGACAAAGTTATGGCTGTTTGAAGTCTCAGAAGGTAATTTTTGGGAATTTGGCAACTATTTTGTTATAATGACATTTGACAAGTTAACCAAAATTCTGAAACTTTTCAACTTTGATTACAGAATTATTAAGGACAATAAACAACGATCAAAATGACTTTGCAAATGTAAATCGAATCAGTTTTGACAAAGTTATGGCTGTTTGAAGTCTCAGAAGGTAATTTTTTGGAATTTGGAAACTAACATGTCAACATGACTTTTGAAAAGAAAACTGAATTTAAGAAGTTTTTCATCTTTGATTACAGAATTATTAAGGACAATAAACAACGATCAAAATGACTTTGGAAATGTAAATCGGATCAGTTTTGACAAAGTTATGGCTGTTTGAAGTCTCAGAAGGTAATTTTTTGGAATTTGGAAACTAACATGTCAACATGACTTTTGACAAGAAAACTGAATTTCCGAAGTTTTTCATCTTTGATTACAGAATTATTAAGGACAATAAACAACGATCAAAATGACTTTGGAAATGTAAATCGGATCAGTTTTGACAAAGTTATGGCTGTTTGAAGTCTCAGAAGGTAATTTTTTGGAATTTGGCAACCTCTTTGTCATTATGACTTTTGTCAAGAAAACCGAATTTCCGAAGTTTTTCAACTTTGATTACAGAATTATTAAGGACAATAAACAACGATCAAAATGACTTTGGAAATGTAAATCGGATCAGTTTTGACAAAGTTATGGCTGTTTGAAGTCTCAGAAGGTAATTTTTTGGAATTTGGAAACTAACATGTCAACATGACTTTTGACAAGAAAACCGAATTTCTGAAGTTTTTCATCTTTGATTACAGAATTATTAAGGACAATAAACAACGATCAAAATGACTTTGGAAATGTAAATCGGATCAGTTTTGACAAAGTTATGGCTGTTTGAAGTCTCAGAAGGTAATTTTTTGGAATTTGGAAACTATCTTGTCAATATGACTTTTGACAAGAAAACTGAATTTCCGAAGTTTTTCAACTTTGATTACAGAATTATTAAGGACAATAAACAACGATCAAAATGACTTTGCAAATGTAAATCGGATCAGTTTTGACAAAGTTATGGCTGTTTGAAGTCTCAGAAGGTAATTTTTTGGAATTTGGAAACTAACATGTCAACATGACTTTTGAAAAGAAAACTGAATTTCAGAAGTTTTTCATCTTTGATTACAGAATTATTAAGGACAATAAACAACGATCAAAATGACTTTGGAAATGTAAATCGGATCAGTTTTGACAAAGTTATGGCTGTTTGAAGTCTCAGAAGGTAATTTTTGGGAATTTGGCAACTATTTTTTCATTATGACTTTTGACAAGTAAACTGAATCTCCGAAGTTTTTTATCTTTGATAACAGAATTATTAAGGACAATAAACAACGATCAAAATGACTTTGGAAATGTAAATCGGATCAGTTTTGACAAAGTTATGGCGGTTTGAAGTCTCATAAGATAATTTTTTGGAACTAAGAAACTAACATGTCAACATGACTTTTGACAAGAAAACTGAATTTCCAAATTTTTTCAACTTTGACTACAGAATTATTAAGGACAATAAACAACGATCAAACTGACTTTGGAAATGTAAATCGAATCAGTTTTGACAAAGTTATGGCTGTTTGAAGTCTCAGAAGATAATTTTTTGGAACTAAGAAACTAACATGTCAACATGACTTTTGACAAGAAAACTGAATTTCCAAATTTTTTCAACTTTGACTACAGAATTATTAAGGACAATAAACAACGATCAAAATGACTTTGGAAATGTAAATCGGATCAGTTTTGACAAAGTTATGGCTGTTTGAAGTCTCAGAAGGTAATTTTTTGGAATTTGGCAACATCTTTGTCATTATGACTTTTGTCAAGAAAACCAAATTTCAGAAGTTTTTCATCTTTGATTACAGATTTATTAAGGACAATTAACAACGATCAAAATTACTTTGGAAATGTAAATCGGATCAGTTTCGACAAAGTTATGGCTGTTTGAAGTCTCAGAAGGTAATTTTTGGGAATTTGGCAACTATTTTGTTATAATGACATTTGACAAGTTAACCAAAATTCTGAAACTTTTCAACTTTGATTACAGAATTATTAAGGACAATAAACAACGATCAAAATGACTTTGGAAATGTAAATCGGATCAGTTTTGACAAAGTTATGGCGGTTTGAAGTATCATAAGATAATTTTTTGGAACTAAGAAACTAACATGTCAACATGACTTTTGACAAGAAAACTGAATTTCCAAATTTTTTCAACTTTGACTACAGAATTATTAAGGACAATAAACAACGATCAAACTGACTTTGGAAATGTAAATCGGATCAGTTTTGACAAAGTTATGGCTGTTTGAAGTCTCAGAAGATAATTTTTTGGAACTTAGAAACTAACATGTCAACATGACTTTTGACAAGAAAACTGAATTTCCAAATTTTTTCATCTTTGATTACAGAATTATTAAAGACAATAAGCAACGATCAAAATGACTTTCGAAATGTAAATCGGATCAGTTTTGACAAAGTTATGGCTGTTTGAAGTCTCAGAAGGTAATTTTTTGGAATTTGGCAACATCTTTGTCATTATGACTTTTGTCAAGAAAACCAAATTTCAGAAGTTTTTCATCTTTGATTACAGAATTATTAAGGACAATTAACAACGATCAAAATTACTTTGGAAATGTAAATCGGATCAGTTTCGACAAAGTTATGGCTGTTTGAAGTCTCAGAAGGTAATTTTTGGGAATTTGGCAACTATTTTGTTATAATGACATTTGACAAGTTAACCAAAATTCTGAAACTTTTCAACTTTGATTACAGAATTATTAAGGACAATAAACAACGATCAAAATGACTTTGGAAATGTAAATCGAATCAGTTTTGACAAAGTTATGGCTGTTTGAAGTCTCAGAAGGTAATTTTTGGGAATTTGACATTTTTTTTGTCATTGTGACTTTTGACAAGTAAACCAAATTTTCGAAGATTTTCAACTTTGATTACAGAATTATTAAGGACAATAAAGAACGATCAAAATGACTTTGGAAATGTAAATCGAATCAGTTTTGACAAAGTTATGGCTGTTTGAAGTCTCAGAAGATAATTTTTTGGAACTTAGAAACTTACATGTCAATATTACTTTTGACAAGAAAATCAAATTTCCGAAATTTTTCATCTTTGATTACAGAATTATTAAAGACAAAAAGCAACGATCAAAATGACTTTGGAAATGTAAATTGGATCAGTTTTGACAAAGTTATGGCTGTTTGAAGTTTTAGAAGGTAATTTTTTGGAATTTGGCAACTTCTTTGTTATTATGACTTTTGTCAAGAAAACCAAATTTTAGAAGTTTTTCATCTTTGATTACAGAATTATTAAGGACAATTAACAACGATCAAAATGACTTTGGAAATGTAAATCGGATCAGTTTTGACAAAGTTATGGCTGTTTGAAGTCTCAGAAGGTAATTTTTTGGAATTTGGAAACTAACATGTCAACATGACTTTTGACAAGAAAACCGAAATTCTGACGTTTTTCATCTTTGATAAAAGAATTATTACGGACAACAAACAACGATAAAAATGACTTTGGAAATGTAAATCGGATCAGTTTTGACAAAGTTATGGCTGTTTAAAGAGTCAGAAGGTAATTTTTTGGAATTTGGCAACTTCTTTGTCATTATGACTTTTGTCAAGAAAACCAAATTTCAGAAGTTTTTCATCTTTGATAACAGAATTATTAAGGACAATTAACAACGATCAAAATGACTTTGGAAATGTAAATCGGATCAGTTTCGACAAAGTTATGGCTGTTTGAAGTCTCAGAAGGTAATTTTTGGGAATTTGGCAACTATTTTGTTATTATGACATTTAACAAGTTAACCGAAATTCTGAAGCTTTTCAACTTTGATTACAAAATTATTAAGGACAATAAACAACGATCAAAATGACTTTGGAAATGTAAATTGGATCAGTTTTGACAAAGTTATGGCTGTTTGAAGTCTCAGAATGTTATTTTTTGGAATTTGGCAACTTCTTTGTCATTATGACTTTTGACAAGTAAACTGAATCTCCGAAGTTTTTTATCTTAGATAACAGAATTATTAAGGACAATAAACAACGATCAAAATGACTTTGGAAATGTAAATCGGATCAGTTTTGACAAAGTTATGGCGGTTTGAAGTCTCAGAAGATAATTTTTTGGAACTTGGAAACTAACATGTCAACATGACTTTCAGCAAGAAAACCGAATTTCTGAAGTTTTTCAACTTTGATTACAGAATCATAAAGGACAATAAACAACGATCAAAATGACATTGGAAATGTAAATCGGATCAGTTTTGACAAAGTTATGGCTGTTTGAAGTCTCAGAAGGTAATTTTTGGGAATTTGGCAACTATTTTGTTATAATGACATTTGACAAGTTAACCGAATTTCTGAAGCTTTTCAACTTTGATTACAGAATTATTAAGGACAATAAACAACGATCAAAATGACTTTGCAAATGTAAATCGGATCAGTTTTGACAAAGTTATGGCTGTTTGAAGTCTCAGAAGGTAATTTTTGGGAATTTGGAAACTAACATGTCAACATGACTTTTGACAAGAAAACCGAAATTCTGAAGTTTTTCATCTTTGATTACAGAATTATTAAGGACAACAAACAACGATCAAAATGACTTTGGAAATGTAAATTGGATCAGTTTTGACAAAGTTATGGCTGTTTGAAGTCTTAGAAGGTAATTTTTGATAATTTAAAATTTTTTTTGTCATTATGACTTTTGACAAGTAAACTGAATTTCTGAAGTTTTTCAACTTTGATTACAGAATTATTAAGGACAACAAACAACGATCAAAATGACTTTGGAAATGTAAATCGGATCAGTTTTGACAAAGTTATGGCTGTTTAATGTCTTAGAAACTAATTTTTGGGGATTTGGAAACTTACTTGTCAACATGACTTTTGACAAGAAAACTGAATTTCCGAAGTTTTTCATCTTTGATTACAGAATTATTCAGGACAATCAACAACGATCAAAATGACTTTGGAAATGTAAATCGAATCAGTTTTGACAAAGTTATGGCTGTTTGAAGTCTCAGAAGGTAATTTTTGGGAATTTGGCAACTATTTTTTCATTATGACTTTTAACAAGTTAACCGAATTTCTGAAGTTTTTCAACTTTGATTACAGAATTATTAAGGACAATAAACAACGATCAAAATGACTTTGCAAATGTAAATCGGATCAGTTTTGACAAAGTTATGGCTGTTTGAAGTCTCAGAAGGTAATTTTTTGAATTTGGAAACTAACATGTCAACATGACTTTTGAAAAGAAAACTGAATTTAAGAAGTTTTTCATCTTTGATTACAGAATTATTAAGGACAATAAACAACGATCAAAATGACTTTGGAAATGTAAATCGGATCAGTTTTGACAAAGTTATGTCTGTTTGAAGTCTCAGAAGGTAATTTTTGGGAATTTGGCAACTATTTTTTCATTATGAATTTTGACAAGTAAACTGAATCTCCGAAGCTTTTTATCTTTGATAACAGAATTATTAAGGACAATAAACAACGATCAAAATGACTTTGGAAATGTAAATCGGATCAGTTTTGACAAAGTTATGGCTGTTTGAAGTCTCAGAAGGTAATTTTTGGGGATTTGGAAACTTACTTGTCAACATGACTTTTGACAAGAAAACTGAATTTCCGAAGTTTTTCAACTTTGATTACAGAATTATTAAGGACAATAAACAACGATCAAAATGACTTTGGAAATGTAAATCGGATCAGTTTTGACAAAGTTATGGCTGTTTGAAGTCTCAGAAGGTAATTTTTTGGAATTTGGAAACTAACATGTCAACATGACTTTTGACAAGAAAACCGAATTTCTGAAGTTTTTCATCTTTGATTACAGAATTATTAAGGACAATAAACAACGATCAAAATGACTTTGGAAATGTAAATCGGATCAGTTTTGACAAAGTTATGGCTGTTTAAAGTCTCAGAAGGTAATTTTTGGGGATTTGGAAACTTACTTGTCAACATGACTTTTGACAAGAAAACTGAATTTCCGAAGTTTTTCAACTTTGATTACAGAATTATTAAGGACAATAAACAACGATCAAAATGACTTTGGAAATGTAAATCGGATCAGTTTTGACAAAGTTATGGCTGTTTGAAGTCTCAGAAGGTAATTTTTTGGAATTTGGCAACTATTTTATCATTATGACTTTTAACAAGTTAACCGAATTTCTGAAGTTTTTCAACTTTGATTACAGAATTATTAAGGACAATAAACAACGATCAAAATGACTTTGGAAATGTAAATCGGATCAGTTTTGACAAAGTTATGGCTGTTTGAAGTCTCAGAAGGTAATTTTTTGGAATTTGGAAACTAACATGTCAACATGACTTTTGAAAAGAAAACTGAATTTAAGAAGTTTTTCATCTTTGATTACAGAATTATTAAGGACAATAAACAACGATCAAAATGACTTTGGAAATGTAAATCGGATCAGTTTTGACAAAGTTATGGCTGTTTGAAGTCTCAGAAGGTTATTTTTGGGAATTTGGCAACTATTTTTGTCATTATGACTTTTGACAAGTAAACTGAATTTCCGAAGCTTTTTCATCTTAGATAACAGAATTATGAAGGACAATAAACAACGATCAAAATGACTTTGGAAATGTAAATCGGATCAGTTTTGACAAAGTTATGGCTGTTTGAAGTCTCAGAAGGTAATTTTTGGGAATTTGGCAATTTTTTTGTTATAATGACTTTTGACAAGAAAACTGAATTTCCGAAGTTTTTCAACTTTGATTACAGAATTATTAAGGACAATAAACAACGATCAAAATGACTTTGGAAATGTAAATCGGATCAGTTTTGACAAAGTTATGGCTGTTTGAAGTCTCAGAAGGTAATTTTTTGGAATTTGGAAACTAACATGTCAACATGACTTTTGACAAGAAAACCGAATTTCTGAAGTTTTTCATCTTTGATAACAGAATTATTAAGGACAATAAACAACGATCAAAATGACTTTGGAAATGTAAATCGGATCAGTTTTGACAAAGTTATGGCTGTTTGAAGTCTCAGAAGGTAATTTTTTGGAATTTGGCAACTTCTTTGTCATTATGACTTTTGTCAAGAAAACCGAATTTCTGAAGTTTTTCAACTTTGATAACAGAATTATTAAGGACAATAAACAACGATCAAAATGACTTTGGAAATGTAAATCGGATCAGTTTTGACAAAGTTATGGCTGTTTGAAGTCTCAGAAGGTAATTTTTGGGAATTTGGCAACTATTTTGTTATTATGACATTTAACAAGTTAACCGAAATTCTGAAGCTTTTCAACTTTGATTACAAAATTATTAAGGACAATAAACAACGATCAAAATGACTTTGGAAATGTAAATCGAATCAGTTTTGACAAAGTTATGGCTGTTTGAAGTCTCAGAAGGTAATTTTTGGGAATTTGGCAACTTTTTTGTCATTATGACTTTTGACAAGTAAACTGAATTTCCGAAGTTTTTCATCTTTGATAACAGAATTATTAAGGACAATAAACAACGATCAAAATGACTTTGGAAATGTAAATCGGATCAGTTTTGACAAAGTTATGGCGGTTTGAAGTCTCAGAAGATAATTTTTTGGAACTTGGAAACTAACATGTCAACATGACTTTCAGACAAGAAAACCGAATTTCTGAAGTTTTTCAACTTTGATTACAGAATCATAAAGGACAATAAACAACGATCAAAATGACATTGGAAATGTAAATCGGATCAGTTTTGACAAAGTTATGGCTGTTTGAAGTCTCAGAAGGTAATTTTTGGGAATTTGGCAACTATTTTGTTATAATGACATTTGACAAGTTAACCGAATTTCTGAAGCTTTTCAACTTTGATTACAGAATTATTAAGGACAATAAACAACGATCAAAATGACTTTGCAAATGTAAATCGGATCAGTTTTGACAAAGTTATGGCTGTTTGAAGTCTCAGAAGGTAATTTTTGGAATTTGGAAACTAACATGTCAACATGACTTTTGACAAGAAAACCGAAATTCTGAAGTTTTTCATCTTTGATTACAGAATTATTAAGGACAATAAACAACGATCAAAATGACTTTGGAAATGTAAATCGGATCAGTTTTGACAAAGTTATGGCTGTTTGAAGTCTCAGAAGGTAATTTTTGAGAATTTGGAAACTATTTTTGTCATTATGACTTTTGACAAGTAAACTGAATCTCCGAAGTTTTTTATCTTAGATAACAGAATTATTAAGGACAATAAACAACGATCAAAATGACTTTGGAAATGTAAATCGGATCAGTTTTGACAAAGTTATGGCTGTTTGAAGTCTCAGAAGGTAATTTTTGGGGATTTGGAAACTAACTTGTCAACATGACTTTTGACAAGAAAACTGAATTTCCGAAGTTTTTCAACTTTGATTACAGAATTATTTAGGACAATCAACAACGATCAAAATGACTTTGGAAATGTAAATCGGATCAGTTTTGACAAAGTTATGGCGGTTTGAAGTCTCAGAAGATAATTTTTTGGAACTTGGAAACTAACATGTCAACATGACTTTCAGCAAGAAAACCGAATTTCTGAAGTTTTTCAACTTTGATTACAGAATCATAAAGGACAATAAACAACGATCAAAATGACATTGGAAATGTAAATCGGATCAGTTTTGACAAAGTTATGGCTGTTTGAAGTCTCAGAAGGTAATTTTTGGGAATTTGGCAACTATTTTGTTATAATGACATTTGACAAGTTAACCGAATTTCTGAAGCTTTTCAACTTTGATTACAGAATTATTAAGGACAATAAACAACGATCAAAATGACTTTGCAAATGTAAATCGGATCAGTTTTGACAAAGTTATGGCTGTTTGAAGTCTCAGAAGGTAATTTTTGGGAATTTGGAAACTAACATGTCAAAATGACTTTTGACAAGAAAACCGAAATTCTGAAGTTTTTCATCTTTGATTACAGAATTATTAAGGACAACAAACAACGATCAAAATGACTTTGGAAATGTAAATCGGATCAGTTTTGACAAAGTTATGGCTGTTTAATGTCTTAGAAACTAATTTTTGGGGATTTGGAAACTTACTTGTCAACATGACTTTTGACAAGAAAACTGAATTTCCGAAGTTTTTCATCTTTGATTACAGAATTATTCAGGACAATCAACAACGATCAAAATGACTTTGGAAATGTAAATCGAATCAGTTTTGACAAAGTTATGGCTGTTTGAAGTCTCAGAAGGTAATTTTTGGGAATTTGGCAACTATTTTATCATTATGACTTTTAACAAGTTAACCGAATTTCTGAAGTTTTTCAACTTTGATTACAGAATTATTAAGGACAATAAACAACGATCAAAATGACTTTGCAAATGTAAATCGGATCAGTTTTGACAAAGTTATGACTGTTTGAAGTCTCAGAAGGTAATTTTTTGGAATTTGGAAACTAACATGTCAACATGACTTTTGAAAAGAAAACTGAATTTAAGAAGTTTTTCATCTTTGATTACAGAATTATTAAGGACAATAAACAACGATCAAAATGACTTTGGAAATGTAAATCGGATCAGTTTTGACAAAGTAATGTCTGTTTGAAGTCTCAGAAGGTTATTTTTGGGAATTTGGCAACTATTTTTTCATTATGAATTTTGACAAGTAAACTGAATCTCCGAAGCTTTTTATCTTAGATAACAGAATTATTAAGGACAACAAACAACGATCAAAATGACTTTGGAAATGTAAATCGGATCAGTTTTGACAAAGTTATGGCTGTTTAAAGTCTCAGAAGGTAATTTTTGGGGATTTGGAAACTTACTTGTCAACATGACTTTTGACAAGAAAACTGAATTTCCGAAGTTTTTCAACTTTGATTACAGAATTATTAAGGACAATCAACAACGATCAAAATGACTTTGGAAATGTAAATCGAATCAGTTTTGACAAAGTTATGGCTGTTTGAAGTCTCAGAAGGTAATTTTTTGGAATTTGGAAACTAACATGTCAACATGACTTTTGACAAGAAAACCGAAATTCTGAAGTTTTTCATCTTTGATTACAGAATTATTAAGGACAATAAACAACGATCAAAATGACTTTGGAAATGTAAATCGGATCAGTTTTGACAAAGTTATGGCTGTTTAAAGTCTCAGAAGGTAATTTTTGGGGATTTGGAAACTTACTTGTCAACATGACTTTTGAGAAGAAAACTGAATTTCCGAAGTTTTTCAACTTTGATTACAGAATTATTAAGGACAATCAACAACGATCAAAATGACTTTGCAAATGTAAATCGGATCAGTTTTGACAAAGTTATGGCTGTTTGAAGTCTCAGAAGGTAATTTTTGGGAATTTGGCAACTATTTTATCATTATGACTTTTAACAAGTTAACCGAATTTCTGAAGTTTTTCAACTTTGATTACAGAATTATTAAGGACAATAAACAACGATCAAAATGACTTTGCAAATGTAAATCGGATCAGTTTTGACAAAGTTATGACTGTTTGAAGTCTCAGAAGGTAATTTTTTGGAATTTGGAAACTAACATGTCAACATGACTTTTGAAAAGAAAACTGAATTTAAGAAGTTTTTCATCTTTGATTACAGAATTATTAAGGACAATAAACAACGATCAAAATGACTTTGGAAATGTAAATCGGATCAGTTTTGACAAAGTAATGTCTGTTTGAAGTCTCAGAAGGTTATTTTTGGGAATTTGGCAACTATTTTTTCATTATGAATTTTGACAAGTAAACTGAATCTCCGAAGCTTTTTATCTTAGATAACAGAATTATGAAGGACAATAAACAACGATCAAAATGACTTTGGAAATGTAAATCGGATCAGTTTTGACAAAGTTATGGCGGTTTGAAGACTCAGAAGGTAATTTTTGGGAATATGGCAATTTTTTTGTTATAATGATTTTTGACAAGAAAACTGAATTTCCGAAGTTTTTCAACTTTGATTACAGAATTATTAAGGACAATAAACAACGATCAAAATGACTTTGGAAATGTAAATCGGATCAGTTTTGACAAAGTTATGGCGGTTTGAAGTCTCAGAAGATAATTTTTTGGAACTTGGAAACTAACATGTCAACATGACTTTCAGCAAGTAAACCGAATTTCTGAAGTTTTTCAACTTTGATTACAGAATCATAAAGGACAATAAACAACGATCAAAATGACATTGGAAATGTAAATCGGATCAGTTTTGACAAAGTTATGGCTGTTTGAAGTCTCAGAAGGTAATTTTTGGGAATTTGGCAACTATTTTGTTATAATGACATTTGACAAGTTAACCGAATTTCTGAAGCTTTTCAACTTTGATTACAGAATTATTAAGGACAATAAACAACGATCAAAATGACTTTGCAAATGTAAATCGGATCAGTTTTGACAAAGTTATGGCTGTTTGAAGTCTCAGAAGGTAATTTTTTGGAATTTGGAAACTAACATGTCAACATGACTTTTGACAAGAAAACCGAAATTCTGAAGTTTTTCATCTTTGATTACAGAATTATTAAGGACAACAAACAACGATCAAAATGACTTTGGAAATGTAAATCGGATCAGTTTTGACAAAGTTATGGCTGTTTAAAGTCTCAGAAGCTAATTTTTGGGGATTTGGAAACTTACTTGTCAACATGACTTTTGACAAGAAAACTGAATTTCCGAAGTTTTTCAACTTTGATTACAGAATTATTAAGGACAATAAACAACGATCAAAATGACTTTGGAAATGTAAATCGAATCAGTTTTGACAAAGTTATGGCTGTTTGAAGTCTCAGAAGGTAATTTTTGGGAATTTGGCAACTATTTTATCATTATGACTTTTAACAAGTTAACCGAATTTCTGAAGTTTTTCAACTTTGATTACAGAATTATTAAGGACAATAAACAACGATCAAAATGACTTTGCAAATGTAAATCGGATCAGTTTTGACAAAGTTATGACTGTTTGAAGTCTCAGAAGGTAATTTTTTGGAATTTGGAAACTAACATGTCAACATGACTTTTGAAAAGAAAACTGAATTTAAGAAGTTTTTCATCTTTGATTACAGAATTATTAAGGACAATAAACAACGATCAAAATGACTTTGGAAATGTAAATCGGATCAGTTTTGACAAAGTAATGTCTGTTTGAAGTCTCAGAAGGTTATTTTTGGGAATTTGGCAACTATTTTTTCATTATGAATTTTGACAAGTAAACTGAATCTCCGAAGCTTTTTATCTTAGATAACAGAATTATGAAGGACAATAAACAACGATCAAAATGACTTTGGAAATGTAAATCGGATCAGTTTTGACAAAGTTATGGCGGTTTGAAGACTCAGAAGGTAATTTTTGGGAATTTGGCAATTTTTTTGTTATAATGACTTTTGACAAGTTAACCGAATTTCTGAAGTTTTTCAACTTTGATTACAGAATTATTAAGGACAATAAACAACGATCAAAATGACTTTGGAAATGTAAATCGGATCAGTTTTGACAAAGTTATGACTGTTTGAAGTCTCAGAAGGTAATTTTTTGGAATTTGGAAACTAACATGTCAACATGACTTTTGAAAAGAAAACTGAATTTCAGAAGTTTTTCATCTTTGATTACAGAATTATTAAGGACAATAAACAACGATCAAAATGACTTTGGAAATGTAAATCGGATCAGTTTTGACAAAGTTATGGCTGTTTGAAGTCTCAGAAGGTAATTTTTGGGAATTTGGCAACTATTTTTTCATTATGACTTTTGACAAGTAAACTGAATCTCCGAAGCTTTTTATCTTAGATAACAGAATTATGAAGGACAATAAACAACGATCAAAATGACTTTGGAAATGTAAATCGGATCAGTTTTGACAAAGTTATGGCGGTTTGAAGACTCAGAAGGTAATTTTTGGGAATATGGCAATTTTTTTGTTATAATGATTTTTGACAAGAAAACCGAATTTCTGAAGCTTTTCAACTTTGATTACAGAATTATTAAGGACAATAAACAACGATCAAAATGACTTTGGAAATGTAAATCGAATCAGTTTTGACAAAGTTATGACTGTTTGAAGTCTCAGAAGGTAATTTTTTGGAATTTGGAAACTAACATGTCAACATGACTTTTGAAAAGAAAACTGAATTTAAGAAGTTTTTCATCTTTGATTACAGAATTATTAAGGACAATAAACAACGATCAAAATGACTTTGGAAATGTAAATCGGATCAGTTTTGACAAAGTAATGTCTGTTTGAAGTCTCAGAAGGTTATTTTTGGGAATTTGGCAACTATTTTTTCATTATGAATTTTGACAAGTAAACTGAATCTCCGAAGCTTTTTATCTTAGATAACAGAATTATGAAGGACAATAAACAACGATCAAAATGACTTTGGAAATGTAAATCGGATCAGTTTTGACAAAGTTATGGCGGTTTGAAGACTCAGAAGGTAATTTTTGGGAATATGGCAACTATTTTTTCATTATGATTTTTGACAAGTAAACCGAATTTCTGAAGCTTTTCAACTTTGATTACAGAATTATTAAGGACAATAAACAACGATCAAAATGACTTTGGAAATGTAAATCGGATCAGTTTTGACACAGTTATGGCGGTTTGAAGTCTCAGAAGGTAATTTTTTGGAATTTGGCAACTACTTTGTCATTATGACTTTTGTCAAGAAAACCAAATTTCAGAAGTTTTTCATCTTTGATTATAGAATTATTAACGACAATAAACAACGATCAAAATGACTTTGCAAATGTAAATCGGATCAGTTTTGATAAAGTTATGGCTGTTTGAAGTCTCAGAAGGTAATTTTTTGGAACTTGGAAACTTACATGTCAACATGACTTTTGAAAAAAAAACTGAATTTTCGAAGTTTTTTAACTTTGATTACAGAATTATTAAGGACAATAAACAACGATCAAAATGACTTTGCAAATGTAAATCGGATCAGTTTTGACAAAGTTATGGCTGTTTGAAGTCTCAGAAGGTAATTTTTTGGAACTTGGAAACTTACATGTCAACATGACTTTTAGCAAGTAAGCCGAATTTCTTAAGTTTATCAACTTTGATAACAGAATCATTATGGACAATAAACAACGATCAAAATGACTTTGGAAATGTAAATCGGATCAGTTTTGACAAAGTTATGGCTGTTTGAAGTCTCAGAAGGTAATTTTTTGGAACTTGGAAACTTACATGTCAACATGACTTTTGAAAAAAAAACTGAATTTTCGAAGTTTTTTAACTTTGATTACAGAATTATTAAGGACAATAAACAACGATCAAAATGACTTTGCAAATGTAAATCGGATCAGTTTTGACAAAGTTATGGCTGTTTGAAGTCTCAGAAGGTAATTTTTTGGAACTTGGAAACTTACATGTCAACATGACTTTTAGCAAGTAAGCCGAATTTCTTAAGTTTATCAACTTTGATAACAGAATCATTATGGACAATAAACAACGATCAAAATGACTTTGGAAATGTAAATCGGATCAGTTTTGACAAAGTTATGGCTGTTTGAAGTCTCAGAAGGTAATTTTTGGGAATTTGTCAAATTTTTTTTTTATAATGATTTTTGACAAGTTAACCGAATTTCTGAAGTTTTTCAACTTTGATTACAGAATTATTAAGGACAATAAACAACGATGAAATTGACTTTGGAAATGTAAATCGGATCAGTTTTGACAAAGTTATGGCTGTTTGAAGTCTCACAAGGTAATTTTTGGGAATTTGACATTTTTTTTGTCATTATGACTTTTGACAAGAAAACCGAAATTCTGAAGTTTTTCATCTTTGATTACAGAATTATTAAGGACAATAAACAACGATCAAAATGACTTTGCAAATGTAAATCGGATCAGTTTTGACAAAGTTATGGCGGTTTGAAGTCTCAGAAGGTAATTTTTTGGAATTTGGAAACTTACATGTCAACATGACTTTTAGCAAGTAAACCGAATTTCTGAAGTTTTTCAACTTTGATTACAGAATTATTAAGGACAATAAACAACGATCAAAATGACTTTGGAAATGTAAATCGGATCAGTTTTGACAAAGTTATGTCTGTTTGAAGTCTCAGAAGGTTATTTTTAGGAATTTGGCAACTATTTTTTCATTATGAATTTTGACAAGTAAACTGAATCTCCGAAGCTTTTCATCTTAGATAACAGAATTATGAAAGACAATAAACAACGATCAAAATGACTTTGGAAATGTAAATCGGATCAGTTTTGACAAAGTTATGGCTGTTTGAAGTCTCAGAAGGTAATTTTTGGGAATTTGACATTTTTTTTGTCATTATGACTTTTGACAAGTAAACCGAATTTCTGAAGTTTTTCAACTTTGATTACAGAATTATTAAGGACAATAAACAACGATCAAAATGACTTTGGAAATGTAAATCGGATCAGTTTTGACAAAGTTATGGCTGTTTGAAGTCTCAGAAGGTAATTTTTTGGAATTTGGCAATTTTTTTGTTATAATGATTTTTGACAAGTCAACCGAATTTCTGAAGCTTTTCAACTTTGATAACAGAATTATTCAGGACAATAAACAACGATCAAAATGACTTTGGAAATGTAAATCGGATCAGTTTTGACAAAGTTATGGCTGTTTGAAGTCTCAGAAGGTAATTTTTTGGGAATTTGGAAACTAACATGTCAACATGACTTTTGACAAGAAAACCGAAATTCTGAAGTTTTTCATCTTTTATTATAGAATTATTAAGGACAACAAACAACGATCAAAATGACTTTGGAAATGTAAATCGGATCAGTTTTGACAAAGTTATGGCTGTTTGAAGTCTCAGAAGGTAATTTTTGGGAATTTGGCAACTATTTAATCATTATGACTTTTAACAAGTTAGCCGAATTTCTGAAGTTTTTCAACTTTGATTACAGAATTATTAAGGACAATAAACAACGATCAAAATGACTTTGGAAATGTAAATCGAATCAGTTTTGACAAAGTTATGACTGTTTGAAGTCTCAGAAGGTAATTTTTTGGAATTTGGAAACTAACATGTCAACATGACTTTTGAAAAGAAAACTGAATTTAAGAAGTTTTTCAACTTTGATTACAGAATTATTCAGGACAATAAACAACGATCAAAATGACTTTGGAAATGTAAATCGGATCAGTTTTGACAAAGTTATGGCTGTTTGAAGTCTCAGAAGGTAATTTTTTGGAATTTGGAAACTAACATGTCAACATGACTTCTGACAAGAAAATCGAAATTCTGAAGTTTTTCATCTTTGATTATAGAATTATTAAGGACAACAAACAACGATCAAAATTACTTTGGAAATGTAAATCGGATCAGTTTTGACAAAGTTATGGCTGTTTGAAGTCTCAGAAGGTAATTTTTTGGAATTTGGCATTTTTTTTGTCATAATGACTTTTGACAAGTTAACCGAATTTTCGAAGTTTTTTCACTTTGATTACAGAATTATTAAGGACAATAAACAACGATCAAAATGACTTTGGAAATGTAAATCGGATCAGTTTTGACAAAGTTATGGCGGTTTGAAGTCTCAGAAGATAATTTTTTGGAACTTGGAAACTAACATGTCAACATGACTTTCAGCAAGTATACCGAATTTCTGAAGTTTTTCAACTTTGATTACAGAATCATAAAGGACAATAAACAACGATCAAAATGACATTGGAAATGTAAATCGGATCAGTTTTGACAAAGTTATGGCTGTTTGAAGTCTCAGAAGGTAATTTTTGGGAATTTGGCAACTATTTTGTTATAATGACATTTGACAAGTTAACCGAATTTCTGAAGCTTTTCAACTTTGATTACAGAATTATTAAGGACAATAAACAACGATCAAAATGACTTTGCAAATGTAAATCGGATCAGTTTTGACAAAGTTATGGCTGTTTGAAGTCTCAGAAGGTAATTTTTTGGAATTTGGAAACTAACATGTCAACATGACTTTTGACAAGAAAACCGAAATTCTGAAGTTTTTCATCTTTGATTACAGAATTATTAAGGACAACAAACAACGATCAAAATGACTTTGGAAATGTAAATCGGATCAGTTTTGACAAAGTTATGGCTGTTTAATGTCTCAGAAGCTAATTTTTGGGGATTTGGAAACTTACTTGTCAACATGACTTTTGACAAGAAAACTGAATTTCCGAAGTTTTTCAACTTTGATTACAGAATTATTCAGGACAATCAACAACGATCAAAATGACTTTGGAAATGTAAATCGAATCAGTTTTGACAAAGTTATGGCTGTTTGAAGTCTCAGAAGGTAATTTTTGGGAATTTGGCAACTATTTTATCATTATGACTTTTAACAAGTTAGCCGAATTTCTGAAGTTTTTCAACTTTGATTACAGAATTATTAAGGACAATAAACAACGATCAAAATGACTTTGCAAATGTAAATCGGATCAGTTTTGACAAAGTTATGACTGTTTGAAGTCTCAGAAGGTAATTTTTTGGAATTTGGAAACTAACATGTCAACATGACTTTTAAAAAGAAAACTGAATTTAAGAAGTTTTTCATCTTTGATTACAGAATTATTAAGGACAATAAACAACGATCAAAATGACTTTGGAAATGTAAATCGGATCAGTTTTGACAAAGTAATGTCTGTTTGAAGTCTCAGAAGGTTATTTTTGGGAATTTGGCAACTATTTTTTCATTATGAATTTTGACAAGTAAACTGAATCTCCGAAGCTTTTTATCTTAGATAACAGAATTATGAAGGACAATAAACAACGATCAAAATGACTTTGGAAATGTAAATCGGATCAGTTTTGACAAAGTTATGGCGGTTTGAAGACTCAGAAGGTAATTTTTGGGAATATGGCAATTTTTTTGTTATAATGATTTTTGACAAGTAAACCGAATTTCTGAAGCTTTTCAACTTTGATTACAGAATTATTAAGGACAATAAACAACGATCAAAATGACTTTGCAAATGTAAATCGGATCAGTTTTGACAAAGTTATGGCTGTTTGAAGTCTCAGAAGGTAATTTTTTGGAATTTGGAAACTAACATGTCAACATGACTTTTAACAAGAAAACCGAAATTCTGAAGTTTTTCATCTTTGATTACAGAATTATTAAGGACAACAAACAACGATCAAAATGACTTTGGAAATGTAAATCGGATCAGTTTTGACAAAGTTATGGCTGTTTAATGTCTCAGAAGTAATTTTTGGGAATTTGGAAACTTACTTGTCAACATGACTTTTGACAAGAAAACTGAATTTCCGAAGTTTTTCAACTTTGATTACAGAATTATTCAGGACAATCAACAACGATCAAAATGACTTTGGAAATGTAAATCGAATCAGTTTTGACAAAGTTATGGCTGTTTGAAGTCTCAGAAGGTAATTTTTTGGAATTTGGCAACTATTTTATCATTATGACTTTTAACAAGTTAGCCGAATTTCTGAAGTTTTTCAACTTTGATTACAGAATTATTAAGGACAATAAACAACGATCAAAATGACTTTGCAAATGTAAATCGGATCAGTTTTGACAAAGTTATGACTGTTTGAAGTCTCAGAAGGTAATTTTTTGGAATTTGGAAACTAACATGTCAACATGACTTTTAAAAAGAAAACCGAATTTCTGAAGTTTTTCATCTTTGATTACAGAATTATTAAGGACAATAAACAACGATCAAAATGACTTTGGAAATGTAAATCGGATCAGTTTTGACAAAGTAATGTCTGTTTGAAGTCTCAGAAGGTAATTTTTGGGAATTTGGCAACTATTTTTTCATTATGAATTTTGACAAGTAAACCGAATCTCCGAAGCTTTTTAACTTAGATTACAGAATTATGAAGGACAATAAACAACGATCAAAATGACTTTGCAAATGTAAATCGGATCAGTTTTGACAAAGTTATGACTGTTTGAAGTCTCAGAAGGTAATTTTTTGGAATTTGGAAACTAACATGTCAACATGACTTTTAAAAAGAAAACTGAATTTAAGAAGTTTTTCATCTTTGATTACAGAATTATTAAGGACAATAAACAACGATCAAAATGACTTTGGAAATGTAAATCGGATCAGTTTTGACAAAGTTATGTCTGTTTGAAGTCTCAGAAGGTTATTTTTGGGAATTTGGCAACTATTTTTTCATTATGAATTTTGACAAGTAAACTGAATCTCCGAAGCTTTTTATCTTAGATAACAGAATTATGAAGGACAATAAACAACGATCAAAATGACTTTGGAAATGTAAATCGGATCAGTTTTGACAAAGTTATGGCGGTTTGAAGACTCAGAAGGTAATTTTTGGGAATATGGCAATTTTTTTGTTATAATGATTTTTGACAAGTAAACCGAATTTCTGAAGCTTTTCAACTTTGATTACAGAATTATTAAGGACAATAAACAACGATCAAAATGACTTTGGAAATGTAAATCGAATCAGTTTTGACAAAGTTATGGCTGTTTGAAGTCTCAGAATGTTATTTTTGGGAATTTGGCAGCTATTTTTTCATTATGACTTTTAACAAGAAAAACGAATTTCTGAAGTTTTTCAACTTTGATTACAGAATTATTAAGGACAATAAACAACGATCAAATTGACTTTGGAAATGTAAATTGGATCAGTTTTGACAAAGTTATGGCTGTTTGAAGTCTTAGAAGGTAATTTTTGATAATTTAAAATTATTTTGTCATTATGACTTTTTACAAGTAAACTGAATCTCCGAAGTTTTTTATCTTAGATAACAGAATTATTAAGGACAATAAACAACGATCAAAATGACTTTGGAAATGTAAATCGGATCAGTTTTGACAAAGTTATGGCTGTTTGAAGTCTCAGAAGGTAATTTTTGGGAATTTGGCAACTATTTTGTTATAATGACATTTGACAAGTTAACCGAATTTCTGAAGCTTTTCAACTTTGATTACAGAATTATTAAGGACAATAAACAACGATCAAAATGACTTTGGAAATGTAAATCGGATCAGTTTTGACAAAGTTATGGCGGTTTGAAGTCTCAGAAGGTAATTTTTTGGAATTTGGAAACTAACATGTCAACATGACTTTCAACAAGTAAACCGAATTTCTGAAGTTTTTCAACTTTGATTACAGAATTATAAAGGACAATAAACAACGATCAAAATGACTTTGGAAATGTAAATCGGATCAGTTTTGACAAAGTTATGGCTGTTTGAAGTCTCAGAAGGTAATTTTTGGGAATTTGGCAACTATTTTGTTATAATGACATTTGACAAGTTAACCGAATTTCTGAAGCTTTTCAACTTTGATTACAGAATTATTAAGGACAATAAACAACGATCAAAATGACTTTGCAAATGTAAATCGGATCAGTTTTGACAAAGTTATGGCTGTTTGAAGTCTCAGAAGGTAATTTTTTGGAATTTGGAAACTAACATGTCAACATGACTTTTAACAAGAAAACCGAAATTCTGAAGTTTTTCAACTTTGATTACAGAATTATTAAGGACAACAAACAACGATCAAAATGACTTTGGAAATGTAAATCGGATCAGTTTTGACAAAGTTATGGCTGTTTAAAGTCTCAGAAGCTAATTTTTGGGGATTTGGAAACTTACTTGTCAACATGACTTTTAAAAAGAAAACTGAATTTAAGAAGTTTTTCATCTTTGATTACAGAATTATTAAGGACAATAAACAACGATCAAAATGACTTTGGAAATGTAAATCGGATCAGTTTTGACAAAGTAATGTCTGTTTGAAGTCTCAGAAGGTTATTTTTGGGAATTTGGCAACTATTTTTTCATTATGAATTTTGACAAGTAAACTGAATCTCCGAAGCTTTTTATCTTAGATAACAGAATTATGAAGGACAATAAACAACGATCAAAATGACTTTGGAAATGTAAATCGGATCAGTTTTGACAAAGTTATGGCGGTTTGAAGACTCAGAAGGTAATTTTTGGGAATATGGCAATTTTTTTGTTATAATGATTTTTGACAAGTAAACCGAATTTCTGAAGCTTTTCAACTTTGATTACAGAATTATTAAGGACAATAAACAACAATCAAAATGACTTTGGAAATGTAAATCGAATCCAGTTTTGACAAAGTTATGGCTGTTTGAAGTCTCAGAATGTTATTTTTGGGAATTTGGCAGCTATTTTTTCATTATGACTTTTAACAAGAAAAACGAATTTCTGAAGTTTTCCAACTTTGATTACAGAATTATTAAGGACAATAAACAACGATCAAATTGACTTTGGAAATGTAAATTGGATCAGTTTTGACAAAGTTATGGCTGTTTGAAGTCTTAGAAGGTAATTTTTGATAATTTAAAATTTTTTTTGTCATTATGACTTTTGACAAGTAAACTGAATCTCCGAAGTTTTTTATCTTAGATAACAGAATTATTAAGGACAATAAACAACGATCAAAATGACTTTGGAAATGTAAATCGGATCAGTTTTGACAAAGTTATGGCGGTTTGAAGTCTCAGAAGATAATTTTTTGGAACTTGGAAACTAACATGTCAACATGACTTTCAGCAAGTAAACCGAATTTCTGAAGTTTTTCTACTTTGATTACAGAATCATAAAGGACAATAAACAACGATCAAAATGATATTGGAAATGTAAATCGGATCAGTTTTGACAAAGTTATGGCTGTTTGAAGTCTCAGAAGGTAATTTTTGGGAATTTGGCAACTATTTTGTTATAATGACATTTGACAAGTTAACCGAATTTCTGAAGCTTTTCAACTTTGATTACAGAATTATTAAGGACAATAAACAACGATCAAAATGACTTTGCAAATGTAAATCGGATCAGTTTTGACAAAGTTATGGCTGTTTGAAGTCTCAGAAGGTAATTTTTTGGAATTTGGAAACTAACATGTCAACATGACTTTTAACAAGAAAACCGAAATTCTGAAGTTTTTCATCTTTGATTACAGAATTATTAAGGACAACAAACAACGATCAAAATGACTTTGGAAATGTAAATCGGATCAGTTTTGACAAAGTTATGGCTGTTTAATGTCTCAGAAGGTACATTTTTGGGATTTGGAAACTTACTTGTCAACATGACTTTTGACAAGAAAACTGAATTTCCGAAGTTTTTCAACTTTGATTACAGAATTATTCAGGACAATCAACAACGATAAAAATGACTTTGGAAATGTAAATCGAATCAGTTTTGACAAAGTTATGGCTGTTTGAAGTCTCAGAAGGTAATTTTTGGGAATTTGGCAACTATTTTATCATTATGACTTTTAACAAGTTAACCGAATTTCTGAAGTTTTTCAACTTTGATTACAGAATTATTAAGGACAATAAACAACGATCAAAATGACTTTGCAAATGTAAATCGGATCAGTTTTGACAAAGTTATGACTGTTTGAAGTCTCAGAAGGTAATTTTTTGGAATTTGGAAACTAACATGTCAACATGACTTTTGAAAAGAAAACTGAATTTAAGAAGTTTTTTATCTTTGATTACAGAATTATTAAGGACAATAAACAACGATCAAAATGACTTTGGAAATGTAAATCGGATCAGTTTTGACAAAGTAATGTCTGTTTGAAGTCTCAGAAGGTTATTTTTGGGAACTTGGAAACTTACATGTCAACATGACTTTTAGCAAGTAAGCCGAATTTCTTAAGTTTATCAACTTTGATAACAGAATCATTATGGACAATAAACAACGATCAAAATGACTTTGGAAATGTAAATCGGATCAGTTTTGACAAAGTTATGGCTGTTTGAAGTCTCAGAAGGTAGTTTTTGGGAATTTGGCAATTTTTTTGTTATAATGATTTTTGACAAGTTAACCGAATTTCTGAAGCTTTTCAACTTTGATTACAGAATTATTAAGGACAATAAACAACGATCAAAATGACTTTGGAAATGTAAATCGGATCAGTTTTGACAAAGTTATGGCTGTTTGAAGTCTCAGAAGGTAATTTTTGGGAATTTCACATTTTTTTTGTCATTATGACTTTTGACAAGAAAACCGAAATTCTGAAGTTTTTCATCTTTGATTACAGAATTATTAAGGACAATAAACAACGATCAAAATGACTTTGCAAATGTAAATCGGATCAGTTTTGACAAAGTTATGGCGGTTTGAAGTCTCAGAAGATAATTTTTTGGAACTTGGAAACTTACATGTCAACATGACTTTTAGCAAGTAAACCGAATTTCTGAAGTTTATCAACTTTGATTACAGAATTATTAAGGACAATAAACAACGATCAAAATGACTTTGGAAATGTAAATCGGATCAGTTTTGACAAAGTAATGTCTGTTTGAAGTCTCAGAAGGTTATTTTTGGGAATTTGGCAACTATTTTTTCATTATGAATTTTGACAAGTAAACTGAATCTCCGAAGCTTTTTATCTTAGATAACAGAATTATGAAAGACAATAAACAACGATCAAAATGACTTTGGAAATGTAAATCGGATCAGTTTTGACAAAGTTATGGCGGTTTGAAGTCTCAGAAGGTAATTTTTGGGAATTTGGCAATTTTTTTGTTATAATGATTTTTGACAAGTAAACCGAATTTCTGAAGCTTTTCAACTTTGATTACAGAATTATTAAGGACAATAAACAACGATCAAAATGACTTTGGAAATGTAAATCGGATCAGTTTTGACAAAGTTATGGCTGTTTGAAGTCTCAGAAGGTAATTTTTTGGAATTTGGCAACTACTTTGTCATTATGACTTTTGTCAAGAAAACCAAATTTCAGAAGTTTTTCATCTTTGATTATAGAATTATTAAGGACAATAAACAACGATCAAAATGACTTTGCAAATGTAAATCGGATCAGTTTTGAAAAAGTTATGGCTTTTTGAAGTCTCAGAAGGTAATTTTTTGGAATTTGGAAACTTACATGTCAACATGACTTTTGAAAAGAAAACTGAATTTTCGAATTTTTTTTAACTTTGATTACAGAATTATTCTGGACAATAAACAACGATCAAAATGACTTTGGAAATGTAAATCGGATCAGTTTTGACAAAGTTATGGCGGTTTGAAGTCTCAGAAGGTAATTTTTGGGAATTTCACATTTTTTTGTCATTATGACTTTTGACAAGAAAACCGAAATTCTGAAGTTTTTCATCTTTGATTACAGAATTATTAAGGACAATAAACAACGATCAAAATGACTTTGCAAATGTAAATCGGATCAGTTTTGACAAAGTTATGGCGGTTTGAAGTCTCAGAAGATAATTTTTTGGAACTTGGAAACTTACATGTCAACATGACTTTTAGCAAGTAAGCCGAATTTCTGAAGTTTATCAACTTTGATTACAGAATTATTAAGGACAATAAACAACGATCAAAATGACTTTGGAAATGTAAATCGGATCAGTTTTGACAAAGTAATGTCTGTTTGAAGTCTCAGAAGGTTATTTTTGGGAATTTGGCAACTATTTTTTCATTATGAATTTTGACAAGTAAACTGAATCTCCGAAGCTTTTTATCTTAGATAACAGAATTATGAAAGACAATAAACAACGATCAAAATGACTTTGGAAATGTAAATCGGATCAGTTTTGACAAAGTTATGGCGGTTTGAAGTCTCAGAAGGTAATTTTTGGGAATTTGGCAATTTTTTTGTTATAATGATTTTTGACAAGTAAACCGAATTTCTGAAGCTTTTCAACTTTGATTACAGAATTATTAAGGACAATAAACAACGATCAAAATGACTTTGGAAATGTAAATCGGATCAGTTTTGACAAAGTTATGGCTGTTTGAAGTCTCAGAAGGTAATTTTTGGGAATTTGGCAACTACTTTGTCATTATGACTTTTGACAAGAAAACCGAATTTCTGAAGTTTTTCAACTTTGATTACAGAATTATTAAGGACAATAAACAACGATCAAAATGACTTTGCAAATGTAAATCGGATCAGTTTTGAAAAAGTTATGGCTTTTTGAAGTCTCAGAAGGTAATTTTTTGGAATTTGGAAACTTACATGTCAACATGACTTTTGAAAAGAAAACTGAATTTTCGAAGTTTTTTAACTTTGATTACAGAATTATTCAGGACAATAAACAACGATCAAAATGACTTTGGAAATGTAAATCGGATCAGTTTTGACAAAGTTATGGCTGTTTGAAGTCTCAGAAGGCTATTTTTGGGAATTTGGCAACTATGTTTTCATTATGAATTTTGACAAGTAAACTGAATCTCCGAAGCTTTTTATCTTAGATAACAGAATTATTAAGGACAATAAACAACGATCAAAATGACTTTGGAAATGTAAATCGGATCAGTTTTGACAAAGTTATGGCTGTTTGAAGTCTCAGAAGGTAATTTTTGGGAATTTGACATTTTTTTTGTCATTATGACTAACAAGTAAACCGAATTTTAGAAGTTTTTTAACTTTGATTACAGAATTATTAAGGACAATAAACAACGATCAAAATGACTTTGCAAATGTAAATCGGATCAGTTTTGACAAAGTTATGGCTGTTTGAAGTCTCAGAAGGTAATTTTTTGGAATTTGGCAACTACTTTGTCATTATGACTTTTGTCAAGAAAACCAAATTTCAGAAGTTTTTCATCTTTGATTATAGAATTATTAAGGACAATAAACAACGATCAAAATGACTTTGCAAATGTAAATCGGATCAGTTTTGAAAAAGTTATGGCTTTTTGAAGTCTCAGAAGGTAATTTTTTGAATTTGGAAACTTACATGTCAACATGACTTTTGAAAAGAAAACTGAATTTTCGAATTTTTTTAACTTTGATTACAGAATTATTCTGGACAATAAACAACGATCAAAATGACTTTGGAAATGTAAATCGGATCAGTTTTGACAAAGTTATGGCGGTTTGAAGTCTCAGAAGGTAATTTTTGGGAATTTCACATTTTTTTTGTCATTATGACTTTTGACAAGAAAACCGAAATTCTGAAGTTTTTCATCTTTGATTACAGAATTATTAAGGACAATAAACAACGATCAAAATGACTTTGCAAATGTAAATCGGATCAGTTTTGACAAAGTTATGGCGGTTTGAAGTCTCAGAAGATAATTTTTTGGAACTTGGAAACTTACATGTCAACATGACTTTTAGCAAGTAAGCCGAATTTCTGAAGTTTATCAACTTTGATTACAGAATTATTAAGGACAATAAACAACGATCAAAATGACTTTGGAAATGTAAATCGGATCAGTTTTGACAAAGTAATGTCTGTTTGAAGTCTCAGAAGGTTATTTTTGGGAATTTGGCAACTATTTTTTCATTATGAATTTTGACAAGTAAACTGAATCTCCGAAGCTTTTTATCTTAGATAACAGAATTATGAAAGACAATAAACAACGATCAAAATGACTTTGGAAATGTAAATCGGATCAGTTTTGACAAAGTTATGGCGGTTTGAAGTCTCAGAAGGTAATTTTTGGGAATTTGGCAATTTTTTTGTTATAATGATTTTTGACAAGTAAACCGAATTTCTGAAGCTTTTCAACTTTGATTACAGAATTATTAAGGACAATAAACAACGATCAAAATGACTTTGGAAATGTAAATCGGATCAGTTTTGACAAAGTTATGGCTGTTTGAAGTCTCAGAAGGTAATTTTTTGGAATTTGGCAACTACTTTGTCATTATGACTTTTGTCAAGAAAACCAAATTTCAGAAGTTTTTCATCTTTGATTATAGAATTATTAAGGACAATAAACAACGATCAAAATGACTTTGCAAATGTAAATCGGATCAGTTTTGAAAAAGTTATGGCTTTTTGAAGACTCAGAAGGTAATTTTTTGAAATTTGGAAACTTACATGTCAACATGACTTTTGAAAAGAAAACTGAATTTTCGAAGTTTTTTAACTTTGATTACAGAATTATTCAGGACAATAAACAACGATCAAAATGACTTTGGAAATGTAAATCGGATCAGTTTTGACAAAGTTATGGCTGTTTGAAGTCTCAGAAGGCTATTTTTAGGAATTTGGCAACTATGTTTTCATTATGAATTTTGACAAGTAAACTGAATCTCCGAAGCTTTTTATCTTAGATAACAGAATTATTAAGGACAATTAACAACGATCAAAATGACTTTGGAAATGTAAATCGGATCAGATTTGACAAAGTTATGGCGGTTTGAAGTCTCAGAAGATAATTTTTTGGAACTTGGAAACTTACATGTCAACATGACTTTTAGCAAGTAAGCCAAATTTCTGAAGTTCATCAACTTTGATTACAGAATCATTATGGACAATAAACAACGATCAAAATGACTTTGGAAATGTAAATCGGATCAGTTTTGACAAAGTAATGTCTGTTTGAAGTCTCAGAAGGTAATTTTTTGAATTTGGAAACTTACATGTCAACATGACTTTTGAAAAGAAAACTGAATTTTCGAATTTTTTTAACTTTGATTACAAAATTATTCTGGACAATAAACAACGATCAAAATGACTTTGGAAATGTAAATCGGATCAGTTTTGACAAAGTTATGGCGGTTTGAAGTCTCAGAAGGTAATTTTTGGGAATTTCACATTTTTTTTGTCATTATGACTTTTGACAAGAAAACCGAAATTCTGAAGTTTTTGATCTTTGATTACAGAATTATTAAGGACAATAAACAACGATCAAAATGACTTTGCAAATGTAAATCGGATCAGTTTTGACAAAGTTATGGCGGTTTGAAGTCTCAGAAGATAATTTTTTGGAACTTGGAAACTTACATGTCAACATGACTTTTAGCAAGTAAGCCGAATTTCTGAAGTTTATCAACTTTGATTACAGAATTATTAAGGACAATAAACAACGATCAAAATGACTTTGGAAATGTAAATCGGATCAGTTTTGACAAAGTAATGTCTGTTTGAAGTCTCAGAAGGTTATTTTTGGGAATTTGGCAACTATTTTTTCATTATGAATTTTGACAAGTAAACTGAATCTCTGAAGCTTTTTATCTTAGATAACAGAATTATGAAAGATAATAAACAACGATCAAAATGACTTTGGAAATGTAAATCGGATCAGTTTTGACAAAGTTATGGCGGTTTGAAGTCTCAGAAGGTAATTTTTGGGAATTTGGCAATTTTTTTGTTATAATGATTTTTGACAAGTAAACCGAATTTCTGAAGCTTTTCAACTTTGATTACAGAATTATTAAGGACAATAAACAACGATCAAAATGACTTTGGAAATGTAAATCGGATCAGTTTTGACAAAGTAATGTCTGTTTGAAGTCTCAGAAGGTAATTTTTTGGAATTTGGCAACTACTTTGTCATTATGACTTTTGTCAAGAAAACCGAATTTAAGAAGTTTTTCATCTTTGATTACAGAATTATTAAGGACAATAAACAACGATCAAAATGACTTTGCAAATGTAAATCTGATCAGTTTTGAAAAAGTTATGGCTTTTTGAAGACTCAGAAGGTAATTTTTTGGAATTTGGAAACTTACATGTCAACATGACTTTTGAAAAGAAAACTGAATTTTCGAAGTTTTTTAACTTTGATTACAGAATTATTCAGGACAATAAACAACGATCAAAATGACTTTGGAAATGTAAATCGGATCAGTTTTGACAAAGTTATGGCTGTTTGAAGTCTCAGAAGGCTATTTTTGGGAATTTGGCAACTATGTTTTCATTATGAATTTTGACAAGTAAACTGAATCTCCGAAGCTTTTTATCTTAGATAACAGAATTATTAAGGACAATTAACAACGATCAAAATGACTTTGGAAATGTAAATCGGATCAGTTTTGACAAAGTAATGTCTGTTTGAAGTCTCAGAAGGTAATTTTTTGGAATTTGGCAACTACTTTGTCATTATGACTTTTGTCAAGAAAACCAAATTTCAGAAGTTTTTCATCTTTGATTATAGAATTATTAAGGACAATAAACAACGATCAAAATGACTTTGCAAATGTAAATCGGATCAGTTTTGACAAAGTTATGGCGGTTTGAAGTCTCAGAAGATAATTTTTTGGAACTTGGAAACTTACATGTCAACATGACTTTTAGCAAGTAAGCCAAATTTCTGAAGTTCATCAACTTTGATTACAGAATCATTATGGACAATAAACAACGATCAAAATGACTTTGGAAATGTAAATCGGATCAGTTTTGACAAAGTTATGGCTGTTTGAAGTCTCAGAAGGTAATTTTTTGGCAATTTTTTTGTTATAATGATTTTTGACAAGTAAACCGAATTTCTGAAGCTTTTCAACTTTGATTACAGAATTATTAAGGACAATAAACAACGATGAAATTGACTTTGGAAATGTAAATCGGATCAGTTTTGACAAAGTTATGGCTGTTTGAAGTCTCAGAAGGTAATTTTTGGGAATTTGACATTTTTTTTGTCATTATGACTAACAAGTAAACCGAATTTTAGAAGTTTTTTAACTTTGATTACAGAATTATTAAGGACAATAAACAACGATCAAAATGACTTTGCAAATGTAAATCGGATCAGTTTTGACAAAGTTATGGCTGTTTGAAGTCTCAGAAGGTAATTTTTTGGAATTTGGCAACTACTTTGTCATTATGACTTTTGTCAAGAAAACCAAATTTCAGAAGTTTTTCATCTTTGATTATAGAATTATTAAGGACAATAAACAACGATCAAAATGACTTTGCAAATGTAAATCGGATCAGTTTTGAAAAAGTTATGGCTTTTTGAAGTCTCAGAAGGTAATTTTTTGGAATTTGGAAACTTACATGTCAACATGACTTTTGAAAAGAAAACTGAATTTTCGAATTTTTTTAACTTTGATTACAGAATTATTCTGGACAATAAACAACGATCAAAATGACTTTGGAAATGTAAATCGGATCAGTTTTGACAAAGTTATGGCGGTTTGAAGTCTCAGAAGGTAATTTTTGGGAATTTCACATTTTTTTTGTCATTATGACTTTTGACAAGAAAACCGAAATTCTGAAGTTTTTCATCTTTGATTACAGAATTATTAAGGACAATAAACAACGATCAAAATGACTTTGCAAATGTAAATCGGATCAGTTTTGACAAAGTTATGGCGGTTTGAAGTCTCAGAAGATAATTTTTTGGAACTTGGAAACTTACATGTCAACATGACTTTTAGCAAGTAAGCCGAATTTCTGAAGTTTATCAACTTTGATTACAGAATTATTAAGGACAATAAACAACGATCAAAATGACTTTGGAAATGTAAATCGGATCAGTTTTGACAAAGTAATGTCTGTTTGAAGTCTCAGAAGGTTATTTTAGGGAATTTGGCAACTATTTTTTCATTATGAATTTTGACAAGTAAACTGAATCTCCGAAGCTTTTTATCTTAGATAACAGAATTATGAAAGACAATAAACAACGATCAAAATGACTTTGGAAATGTAAATCGGATCAGTTTTGACAAAGTTATGGCTGTTTGAAGTCTCAGAAGGTTATTTTTGGGAATTTGGCAACTATGTTTTCATTATGAATTTTGACAAGTAAACTGAATCTCCGAAGCTTTTTATCTTAGATAACAGAATTATTAAGGACAATAAACAACGATCAAAATGACTTTGGAAATGTAAATCGGATCAGATTTGACAAAGTTATGGCGGTTTGAAGTCTCAGAAGATAATTTTTTGGAACTTGGAAACTTACATGTCAACATGACTTTTAACAAGTAAGCCAAATTTCTGAAGTTCATCAACTTTGATTACAGAATCATTATGGACAATAAACAACGATCAAAATGACTTTGGAAATGTAAATCGGATCAGTTTTGACAAAGTTATGGCTGTTTGAAGTCTCAGAAGGTAATTTTTGGCAATTTTTTTGTTATAATGATTTTTGACAAGTAAACCGAATTTCTGAAGCTTTTCAACTTTGATTACAGAATTATTAAGGACAATAAACAACGATGAAATTGACTTTGGAAATGTAAATCGGATCAGTTTTGACAAAGTTATGGCTGTTTGAAGTCTCAGAAGGTAATTTTTGGGAATTTGACATTTTTTTTGTCATTATGACTATACAAGTAAACCGAATTTTAGAAGTTTTTTAACTTTGATTACAGAATTATTAAGGACAATAAACAACGATCAAAATGACTTTGGAAATGTAAATCGGATCAGTTTTGACAAAGTTATGGCTGTTTGAAGTCTCAGAAGGTAATTTTTTGGAATTTGGAAACTAACATGTCAACATGACTTTTGACAAGAAAACCGAAATTCTGAAGTTTTTCATCTTTGATTATAGAATTATTAAGGACAACAAACAACGATCAAAATAACTTTGGAAATGTAAATCGGATCAGTTTTGACAAAGTTATGGCTGTTTAAAGTCTCAGAAGGTAATTTTTTGGAATTTGGCAATTTTTTTGTTATAATGATTTTTGACAAGTCTGCCGAATTTCTGAAGTTTTTTATCTTAGATAACAGAATTATTCAGGACAATAAACAACGATCAAAATGACTTTGGAAATGTAAATCGGATCAGTTTTGACAAAGTTATGGCTGTTTGAAGTCTCAGAAGGTGATTTTTTGGAATTTGGAAACTTACATGTCAACATGACTTTTGACAAGAAAACCGAAATTCTGAAGTTATTCATCTTTGATTATAGAATTATTAAGGACAACAAACAACGATCAAAATAACTTTGGAAATGTAAATCGGATCAGTTTTGACAAAGTTATGGCTGTTTAAAGTCTCAGAAGATAATTTTTTGGAACTTGGAAACTTACATGTCAACATGACTTTTAGCAAGTAAGCCGAATATCCAAAGTTTTTCAACTTTGATTACAAAATTATTCAGGACAATCAACAACGATCAAAATGACTTTGGAAATGTAAATCGAATCAGTTTTGACAAAGTTATGGCTGTTTGAAGTCTCAGAAGGTAATTTTTGGGAATTTGGCAACTATTTTATCATTATGACTTTTAACAAGTAAACCGAATTTCTGAAGTTTTTCAATTTTGATTACAGAATTATTAAGGACAATAAACAACGATCAAAATGACTTTGGAAATGTAAATCGGATCAGTTTTGACAAAGTTATGGCTGTTTGAAGTCTCAGAAGGTAATTTTTATGAATTTGACATTTTTTTTGTCATTATGACTTTTGACAAGTAAACCGAATTTTCGAAGTTTTTTAACTTTGATTACAGAATTATTAAGGACAATAAACAACGATCAAAATGACTTTGCAAATGTAAATCGGATCAGTTTTGACAAAGTTATGGCTGTTTGAAGTCTCAGAAGGTAATTTTTTGGAATTTGGAAACTAACATGTCAACATGACTTTTGAAAAGAAAACTGAATTTAAGAAGTTTATCATCTTTGATTACAGAATTATTAAGGACAATAAACAACGATCAAAATGACTTTGGAAATTTAAATCGGATCAGTTTTGACAAAGTAATGTCTGTTTGAAGTCTCAGAAGGTTATTTTTGGGAATTTGGCATTTTTTTTTTCATTATGAATTTTGACAAGTAAACTGAATCTCCGAAGTTTTTTATCGTTGATAACAGAATTATTAAGGACAATAAACAACGATCAAAATGACTTTGGAAATGTAAATCGGATCAGTTTTGACAAAGTTATGGCTGTTTGAAGTCTCAAAAGGTAATTTTTTGGAATTTGGAAACTAACATGTCAACATGATTTTTGCAAGTTAACCGAATTTCCGAAGTTTTTCATCTTTGATTACAGAATTATTAAGGACAATAAACAACGATCAAAATGACTTTGGAAATGTAAATCGGATCAGTTTTGACAAAGTTATGGCTGTTTGAAGTCTCAGAAGGTAATTTTTTGGAATTTGGCAACTACTTTGTCATTATGATTTTTGACAAGTCAACCGAATTTCTGAAGCTTTTCAACTTTGATAACAGAATTATTCAGGACAATAAACAACGATCAAAATGACTTTGGAAATGTAAATCGGATCAGTTTTGACAAAGTTATGGCTGTTTGAAGTCTCAGAAGGTGATTTTTTGGAATTTGGAAACTAACATGTCAACATGACTTTTGACAAGAAAACCGAAATTCTGAAGTTTTTCATCTTTGATTATAGAATTATTAAGGACAACAAACAACGATCAAAATTACTTTGGAAATGTAAATCGGATCAGTTTTGACAAAGTTATGGCTGTTTGAAGTCTCAGAAGGTAATTTTTTGGAATTTGGCATTTTTTTTTGTCATAATGACTTTTGACAAGTAAACCGAATTTTCGAAGTTTTTTCACTTTGATTACAGAATTATTAAGGACAATGAACAACGATCAAATTGACTTTGGAAATGTAAATCGGATCAGTTTTGACAAAGTTATGGCTGTTTGAAGTCTCAGAAGGTAATTTTTACGAATTTGACATTTTTTTTGTCATTATGACTTTTGACAAGTAAACCGAATTTTCAAAGTTTTTTAACTTTAATTACACAATTATTAAGGACAATAAACAACGATCAAAGTGACTTTGCAAATGTAAATCGGATCAGTTTTGACAAAGCTATGGCGGTTTGAAGTCTCATAAGATAATTTTTTGGAATTTGGAAACTTACATGTCATCATGACTTTTAGCAAGTAAACCGAATTTCCGAAGTTTTTCAACTTTGATTACAGAATCATTATGGACAATAAACAACGATCAAAATGACTTTGGAAATGTAAATCGGATCAGTTTTGACAAAGTTATGGCTGTTTGAAGTCTCAGAAGGTAATTTTTTGGAATTTGGCAGCTACTTTGTCAAAATGACTTTTGTCAAAAAAACCAAATTTCAGAAGTTTTTCATCTTTGATTATAGAATTATTAAGGACAATTAACAACGATAAAATGAATTTGGAAATGTAAATCGGATCAGTTTTGACAAAGTTATGGCTGTTTGAAGTCTCAGAAGATAATTTTTTGGAACTCAGAAACTAACATGTCAACATGACTTTTGACAAGAAAACTGAATTTCCAAATTTTTTTAGCTTTGACTACAGAATTATTAAGGACAATAAACAACGATCAAACTGACTTTGGAAATGTAAATCGGTTCAGTTTTGACAAAGTTATGGCTGTTTGAAGTCTCAGAAGGTAATTTTTGGGAATTTAACAACTATTTTGTCATTATGACTTTTAACAAGTAAACCGAATTTCTGAAGTTTTTGAACTTTGATTACAGAATTAATAAAGACAATAAGCAACGATCAAAATTACTTTCGAAATGTAAATCGGATCAGTTTTGACAAAGTTATGGCGGTTTGAAGACTCAGAAGGTAATTTTTGGGAATATGGCAACTATTTTTTCATTATGATTTTTGACAAGTAAACCGAATTTCTGAAGCTTTTCAACTTTGATTACAGAATTATTAAGGACAATAAACAACGATCAAAATGACTTTGCAAATGTAAATCGGATCAGTTTTGACAAAGTTATGGCTGTTTGAAGTCTCAGAAGGTATTTTTTTGGAATTTGGAAACTTACATGTCATCATGACTTTTGACAAGTAAACCGAATTTAAGAAGTTTTTTAACTTTGATTACAGAATTATTAAGGACAATAAACAACGATCAAAATGACTTTGCAAATGTAAATCGGATCAGTTTTGACAAAGTTATGGCTGTTTGAAGTCTCAGAAGGTATTTTTTTGGAATTTGGAAACTAGCATGTCAACATGACTTTCGACAAGAAAACCGAAATTCTGAAGTTTTTCATCTTTGATTACAGAATTATTAAGGACAACAAACAACGATCAAAATAACTTTGGAAATGTAAATCGGATCAGTTTTGACAAAGTTATGGCTGTTTAAAGTCTCAGAAGGTAATTTTTTGGAATTTGGCAATTTTTTTGTTATAATGATTTTTGACAAGTCAACCGAATTTCTGAAGTCTTTCAACTTTGATAACAGAATTATTCAGGACAATAAACAACGATCAAAATGACTTTGGAAATGTAAATCGGATCAGTTTTGACAAAGTTATGGCTGTTTAAAGTCTCAGAAGGTAATTTTTTGGAATTTGGCATTTTTTTTGTCATAATGACTTTTGACAAGTAAACCGAATTTTCGAAGTTTTTTCACTTTGATTACAGAATTATTAAGGACAATAAACAACGATCAAAATGACTTTGGAAATGTAAATCGGATCAGTTTTGACAAAGTTATGGCGGTTTGAAGTCTCAGAAGATAATTTTTTGGAACTTGGAAACTTACATGTCAACATGACTTTTAGCAAGTAAGCCGAAATTCTGAAGTTTTTCAACTTTGATTACAGAATCATTATGGACAATAAACAACGATCAAAATGACTTTGGAAATGTAAATCGGATCAGTTTTGACAAAGTTATGGCGGTTTGAAGTCTCAGAAGGTAATTTTTGGGAATTTGGCAACTTTTTTGTTATAATGATTTTTGACAAGTAAAACGAATTTCTGAAGCTTTTCAACTTTGATTACAGAATTATTAAGGACAATAAACAACGATCAAAATGACTTTGCAAATGTAAATCGGATCAGTTTTGACAAGGTAATTCTTTGGAATTTGGAAACTAACATGTCAACATGACTTTTGAAAAGAAAACTGAATTTAAGAAGTTTTTCATCTTTGATTACAGAATTATTAAGGACAATAAACAACGATCAAAATGACTTTGGAAATGTAAATCGGATCAGTTTTGACAAAGTAATGTCTGTTTGAAGTCTCAGAAGGTTATTTTTGGGAATTTGGCATTTTTTTTTTCATTATGAATTTTGACAAGTAAACTGAATCTCCGAAGTTTTTTATCTTAGATAACAGAATTATTAAGGACAATAAACAACGATCAAAATGACTTTGGAAATGTAAATCGGATCAGTTGTGACAAAGTTATAGCGGTTTGAAGTCTCAGAAGATAATTTTTTGGAACTTGGAAACTTACATGTCAACATGACTTTTAGCAAGTAAACCGAATTTCTGAAGTTTTTCAACTTTGATTACAGAATCATTATGGACAATAAACAACGATCAAAATGACTTTGGAAATGTAAATCGGATAAGTTTTGACAAAGCTATGGCTGTTTGAAGTCTCAGAAGGTAATTTTTGTGAATTAGGCAACTATTTTATCATTATGACTTTTAACAAGTAAACCGAATTTCTGAAGTTTTTCAATTTTGATTACAGAATTATTAAGGACAATATACAACGATCAAATTGACTTTGGAAATGTGAATCGGATCAGTTTTGACAAAGTTGTGGCTGTTTGAAGTCTCAGAAGGTAATTTTTACGAATTTGGCAACTTTTTTGTTATAATGACATTTGACAAGTTAACCGAATTTCTGAAGCTTTTCAACTTTGATTACAGAATTATTAAGGACAATAAACAACGATCAAAATGACTTTGGAAATGTAAATCGGATCAGTTTTGACAAAGTTATGGCTGTTTGAAGTCTCAGAAGGTAACTTTTGGTAATTTGACATTTTTCTTGTCATTGTGACTTTTGACAAGTAAACCGAATGTTCGAAGTTTTTTAACTTTGATTACAGAATTATTAAGGACAATAAACAACGATCAAAATGACTTTGCAAATGTAAATCAGATCAGTTTTGACAAAGTTATGGCTGTTTGAAGTCTCAGAAGGTAATTTTTTGGAATTTGGAAACTAACATGTCAACATGACTTTTGACAAGAAAACTGAATATCCAAAGTTTTTCAACTTTGATTACAGAATTATTCAGGACAATCAACAACGATCAAAATGACTTTGGAAATGTAAATCGAATCAGTTTTGACAAAGTTATCGCTGTTTGAAGTCGCAGAAGGTAATTTTTGGGAATAAGGCAACTATTTTATCATTATGACTTTTAACAAGTAAACCGAATTTCTGAAGTTTTTCAATTTTGATTACAGAATTATTAAGGACAATATACAACGATCAAATTGACTTTGGAAATGTAAATCGGATCAGTTTTGACAAAGTTATGGCTGTTTGAAGTCTCAGAAGGTAATTTTTACGAATTTGGAAACTAACATGTCAACATGACTTTTAGCAAGTTAACCGAATTTCTGAAGTTTTTCATCTTTGATTACAGAATTATTAAGGACAATTAACATCGATCAAAATGACTTTGGAAATGTAAATCGGATCAGTTTTGACAAAGTTATGGCTGTTTGAAGTCTCAGAAGGTAATTTTTGGGAATTTGGCAACTTTTTTGTTATAATGACATTTGACAAGTTAACCGAATTTCTGAAGCTTTTCAACTTTGATTACAGAATTATTAAGGACAATAAACAACGATCAAAATGTCTTTGGAAATGTAAATCGGATCAGTTTTGACAAAGTTATGGCTGTTTGAAGTCTCAGAAGGTAACTTTTGGGAATTTGACATTTTTTTTGTCATTGTGACTTTTGACAAGTAAACCAAATTTTCGAAGATTTTCAACTTTGATTACAGAATTATTAAGGACAATAAACAACGATCAAAATGACTTTGGAAATGTAAATCGAATCAGTTTTGACAAAGTGTTTGAAGGCTCAGAAGGTAATTTTTGGGAATTTGGCAACTATTTTGTTATAATGACATTTGACAAGTTAACTGAAATTCTGAAGCTTTTCAACTTTGATTACAGAATTATTAAGGACAATAAACAACGATCAAAATGACTTTGGAAATGTAAATCGAATCAGTTTTGACAAAGTTATGGCTGTTTGAAGTCTCAGAAGGTAATTTTTGGGAATTTGACATTTTTTTTGTCATTGTGACTTTTGACAAGTGAACCAAATTTTCGAAGTTTTTCAACTTTGATTACAGAATTATTAGGGACAATAAACAACGATCAAAATGACTTTGGAAATGTAAATCGGATCAGTTTTGACAAAGTTATGGCTGTTTGAATTCTCAGAAGGTAACTTTTGGGAATTTGACATTTTTTTTGTCATTATGACTTTTGACAAGTAAGCCGAATTTTCGAAGTTTTTTAACTTTGATTACAGAATTATTAAGGACAATAAACAACGATCAAAATGACTTTGGAAATGTAAATCGAATCAGTTTTGACAAAGTGTTTGAAGGCTCAGAAGGTAATTTTTGGGAATTTGGCAACTATTTTGTTATAATGACATTTGACAAGTTAACTGAAATTCTGAAGCTTTTCAACTTTGATTACAGAATTATTAAGGACAATAAACAACGATCAAAATGACTTTGGAAATGTAAATCGAATCAGTTTTGACAAAGTTATGGCTGTTTGAAGTCTCAGAAGGTAATTTTTGATAATTTAAAATTTTTTTGTCATTATGACTTTTGACAAGTAAACCGAATCTCCAAAGTTTTTTATCTTAGATAACAGAATTATTAAGGACAATAAACAACGATCAAAATGACTTTGGAAATGTAAATCGGATCAGTTTTGACAAAGTTATGGCTGTTTGAAGTCTCAGAAGGTAATTTTTGGGAATTTGGCAACAATTTTGTTATAATGACATTTGACAAGTTTACCGAATTTCTGAAGCTTTTCAACTTTGATTACAGAATTATTAAGGACAATAAACAACGATGAAATTGACTTTGGAAATGTAAATCGGATCAGTTTTGACAAAGTTATGGCTGTTTGAAGTCTCAGAAGGTAATTTTTGGGAATTTGACATTTTTTTTGTCATTATGACTAACAAGTAAACCGAATTTCTAAAGTTTTTTAACTTTGATTACAGAATTATTAAGGACAATAAACAACGATCAAAATGACTTTGCAAATGTAAATCGGATCAGTTTTGACAAAGTTATGGCTGTTTGAAGTCTCAGAAGGTAATTTTTTGGAATTTGGCAACTACTTTGTCATTATGACTTTTGTCAAGAAAACCAAATTTCAGAAGTTTTTCATCTTTGATTATAGAATTATTAAGGACAATAAGCAACGATCAAAATGACTTTGCAAATGTAAATCGGATCAGTTTTGAAAAAGTTATGGCTTTTTGAAGTCTCAGAAGGTAATTTTTTGGAATTTGGAAACTTACATGTCAACATGACTTTTGAAAAGAAAACTGAATTTTCGAATTTTTTTAACTTTGATTACAGAATTATTCTGGACAATAAACAACGATCAAAATGACTTTGGAAATGTAAATCGGATCAGTTTTGACAAAGTTATGGCGGTTTGAAGTCTCAGAAGGTAATTTTTGGGAATTTCACATTTTTTTTGTCATTATGACTTTTGACAAGAAAACCGAAATTCTGAAGTTTTTCATCTTTGATTACAGAATTATTAAGGACAATAAACAACGATCAAAATGACTTTGCAAATGTAAATCGGATCAGTTTTGACAAAGTTATGGCGGTTTGAAGTCTCAGAAGATAATTTTTTGGAACTTGGAAACTTACATGTCAACATGACTTTTAGCAAGTAAGCCGAATTTCTGAAGTTTATCAACTTTGATTACAGAATTATTAAGGACAATAAACAACGATCAAAATGACTTTGGAAATGTAAATCGGATCAGTTTTGACAAAGTAATGTCTGTTTGAAGTCTCAGAAGGTTATTTTAGGGAATTTGGCAACTATTTTTTCATTATGAATTTTGACAAGTAAACTGAATCTCCGAAGCTTTTTATCTTAGATAACAGAATTATGAAAGACAATAAACAACGATCAAAATGACTTTGGAAATGTAAATCGGATCAGTTTTGACAAAGTTATGGCTGTTTGAAGTCTCAGAAGGCTATTTTTGGGAATTTGGCAACTATGTTTTCATTATGAATTTTGACAAGTAAACTGAATCTCCGAAGCTTTTTATCTTAGATAACAGAATTATTAAGGACAATAAACAACGATCAAAATGACTTTGGAAATGTAAATCGGATCAGATTTGACAAAGTTATGGCGGTTTGAAGTCTCAGAAGATAATTTTTTGGAACTTGGAAACTTACATGTCAACATGACTTTTAGCAAGTAAGCCAAATTTCTGAAGTTCATCAACTTTGATTACAGAATCATTATGGACAATAAACAACGATCAAAATGACTTTGGAAATGTAAATCGGATCAGTTTTGACAAAGTTATGGCTGTTTGAAGTCTCAGAAGGTAATTTTTGGCAATTTTTTTGTTATAATGATTTTTGACAAGTAAACCGAATTTCTGAAGCTTTTCAACTTTGATTACAGAATTATTAAGGACAATAAACAACGATGAAATTGACTTTGGAAATGTAAATCGGATCAGTTTTGACAAAGTTATGGCTGTTTGAAGTCTCAGAAGGTAATTTTTGGGAATTTGACATTTTTTTTGTCATTATGACTAACAAGTAAACCGAATTTTAGAAGTTTTTTAACTTTGATTACAGAATTATTAAGGACAATAAACAACGATCAAAATGACTTTGCAATGTAAATCGGATCAGTTTTGACAAAGTTATGGCTGTTTGAAGTCTCAGAAGGTAATTTTTTGAATTTGGAAACTAACATGTCAACATGACTTTTAACAAGTAAACCGAATTTCTGAAGTTTTTCATCTTTGATTACAGAATTATTAAGGACAACAAACAACGATCAAAATAACTTTGGAAATGTAAATCGGATCAGTTTTGACAAAGTTATGGCTGTTTAAAGTCTCAGAAGGTAATTTTTTGGAATTTGGCAATTTTTTTGTTATAATGATTTTTGACAAGTCAACCGAATTTCTGAAGCTTTTCAACTTTGATAACAGAATTATTCAGGACAATAAACAACGATCAAAATGACTTTGGAAATGTAAATCGGATCAGTTTTGACAAAGTTATGGCTGTTTGAAGTCTCAGAAGGTAATTTTTGGGAATTTGGAAACTATACATGTCAACATGACTTTTGACAAGAAAACCGAAATTCTGAAGTTTTTCATCTTTGATTATAGAATTATTAAGGACAACAAACAACGATCAAAATAACTTTGGAAATGTAAATCGGATCAGTTTTGACAAAGTTATGGCTGTTTAAAGTCTCAGAAGGTAATTTTTGGGAATTTGGAAACTTACATGTCAACATGACTTTTGACAAGTAAACCGAATTTCCGAAGTTTTTCAACTTTGATTACAGAATTATTAAGGACAATAAACAACGATCAAAATGACTTTGGAAATGTAAATCGGATCAGTTTTGACAAAGTTATGGCTGTTTGAAGTCTCAGAAGGTAATTTTTTGGAATTTGGAAACTTACATGTCAACATGACTTTTGACAAGAAAACTGAATATCCAAAGTTTTTCAACTTTGATTACAAAATTATTCAGGACAATCAACAACGATCAAAATGACTTTGGAAATGTAAATCGAATCAGTTTTGACAAAGTTATGGCTGTTTGAAGTCTCAGAAGGTAATTTTTGGGAATTAGGCAACTATTTTATCATTATGACTTTTAACAAGTAAACCGAATTTCTGAAGTTTTTCAATTTTGATTACAGAATCATTAAGGACAATAAACAACGATCAAAATGACTTTGGAAATGTAAATCGGATCAGTTTTGACAAAGTTATGGCTGTTTGAAGTCTCAGAAGGTAATTTTTACGAATTTGACATTTTTTTTGTCATTATGACTTTTGACAAGTAAACCGAATTTTCGAAGTTTTTTAACGTTGATTACAGAATTATTAAGGACAATAAACAACGATCAAAATGACTTTGGAAATGTAAATCGGATCAGTTTTGACAAAGTTATGGCTGTTTGAAGTCTCAGAAGGTAATTTTTTGGAATTTGGAAACTAACATAGTCAACATGACTTTTGAAAAGAAAACCGAATTTCAGAAGTTTTTCATCTTTGATTACAGAATTATTAAGGACAATAAACAACGATCAAAATGACTTTGGAAATGTAAATCGGATCAGTTTTGACAAAGTTATGTCTGTTTGAAGTCTCAGAAGGTAATTTTTGGGAATTTGGCATTTTTTTTTTCATTATGAATTTTGACAAGTAAACTGAATTTCCGAAGTTTTTTATCGTTGATAACAGAATTATTAAGGACAATAAACAACGATCAAAATGACTTTGGAAATGTAAATCGGATCAGTTTTGACAAAGTTATGGCTGTTTGAAGTCTCAGAAGGTAATTTTTTGGAATTTTGAAACTAACATGTCGACATGACTTTTGACAAGAAAACCGAAATTCTGAAGTTTTTCATCTTTGATTACAGAATTATTAAGGACAATAAACAACGATCAAAATGACTTTGGAAATGTAAATCGGATCAGTTTTGACAAAGTTATGGCTGTTTGAAGTCTCAGAAGGTAATTTTTTGGAATTTGGCAACTACTTTGTCATTATGACTTTTGACAAGTAAACCGAATTTCCGAAGTTTTTCAACTTTGATTACAGAATTATTAAGGACAATAAACAACGATCAAAATGACTTTGGAAATGTAAATCGGATCAGTTTTGACAAAGTTATGACTGTTTGAAGTCTCAGAAGGTAATTTTTTGGAATTTGGAAACTTACATGTCGACATGACTTTTGACAAGAAAACCGAAATTCTGAAGTTTTTCATCTTTGATTACAGAATTATTAAGGACAATAAACAACGATCAAAATGACTTTGGAAATGTAAATCGGATCAGTTTTGACAAAGTTATGGCTGTTTGAAGTCTCAGAAGGTAATTTTTTGGAATTTGGCAATTTTTTTGTCATAATGACTTTTGACAAGTAAACCGAATTTCTGAAGTTTTTCAACTTTGATTACAGAATTATTAAGGACAATAAACAACGATCAAAATGACTTTGGAAATGTAAATCGGATCAGTTTTGACAAAGTAATGTCTGTTTGAAGTCTCAGAAGGTTATTTTTGGGAATTTGGCAACTATTTTTGTCATTATGAATTTTGACAAGTAAACTGAATCTCCGAAGCTTTTTATCTTAGATAACAGAATTATTAAGGACAATAAACAACGATCAAAATGACTTTGGAAATGTAAATCGGATCAGTTTTGACAAAGTTATGGCTGTTTGAAGTCTCAGAAGGTTATTTTTGGGAATTTGGCAACTATGTTTTCATTATGAATTTTGACAAGTAAACTGAATCTCCGAAGCTTTTTATCTTAGATAACAGAATTATTAAGGACAATAAACAACGATCAAAATGACTTTGGAAATGTAAATCGGATCAGATTTTGACAAAGTTATGGCGGTTTGAAGTCTCAGAAGATAATTTTTTGGAACTTGGAAACTTACATGTCAACATGACTTTTAGCAAGTAAACCGAATTTCTGAAGTTCTTCAACTTTGATTACAGAATCATTAAGGACAATAAACAACGATCAAAATGACTTTGGAAATGTAAATCGGATCAGTTTTGACAAAGTTATGGCTGTTTGAAGTCTCAGAAGGTAATTTTTGGGAATTTGGCAATTTTGTTATAATGATTTTTGACAAGTAAACCGAATTTCTGAAGCTTTTCAACTTTGATTACAGAATTATTAAGGACAATAAACAACGATCAAAATGACTTTGGAAATGTAAATCGGATCAGTTTTGACAAAGTTATGGCTGTTTGAAGTCTCAGAAGGTAATTTTTGGGAATTTGACATTTTTTTTGTCATTATGACTAACAAGTAAACCGAATTTTAGAAGTTTTTTAACTTTGATTACAGAATTATTAAGGACAATAAACAACGATCAAAATGACTTTGCAAATGTAAATCGGATCAGTTTTGACAAAGTTATGGCTGTTTGAAGTCTCAGAAGGTAATTTTTTGGAATTTGGAAACTAACATGTCAACATGACTTTTGGCAAGTAAACCGAATTTCTGAAGTTTTTCATCTTTGATTACAGAATTATTAAGGACAACAAACAACGATCAAAATAACTTTGGAAATGTAAATCGGATCAGTTTTGACAAAGTTATGGCTGTTAAAGTCTCAGAAGGTAATTTTTTGGAATTTGGCAATTTTTTTTGTTATAATGATTTTTGACAAGTCAACCGAATTTCTGAAGCTTTTCAACTTTGATAACAGAATTATTCAGGACAATAAACAACGATCAAAATGACTTTGGAAATGTAAATCGGATCAGTTTTGATAAAGTTATGGCTGTTTGAAGTCTCAGAAGGTAATATTTTGGGAATTTGGAAACTAACATGTCAACATGACTTTTGAAAAGAAAACCGAAATTCTGAAGTTTTTCATCTTTTATTATAGAATTATTAAGGACAACAAACAACGATCAAAATAACTTTGGAAATGTAAATCGGATCAGTTTTGACAAAGTTATGGCTGTTTAAAGTCTCAGAAGGTAATTTTTTGGAATTTGGAAACTTACATGTCAACATGACTTTTGACAAGAAAACCGAAATTCTGAAGTTATTCATCTTTGATTATAGAATTATTAAGGACAACAAACAACGATCAAAATAACTTTGGAAATGTAAATCGGATCAGTTTTGACAAAGTTATGGCTGTTTAAAGTCTCAGAAGATAATTTTTTGGAACTTGGAAACTTACATGTCAACATGACTTTTAGCAAGTAAGCCGAATTTCTGAAGTTTATCAACTTTGATTACAGAATTATTAAGGACAATAAACAACGATCAAAATGACTTTGGAAATGTAAATCGGATCAGTTTTGACAAAGTTATGGCTGTTTGAAGTATCAGAAGGTAATTTTTTGGAATTTGGAAACTAACATGTCAACATGACTTTTGACAAGAAAACTGAATATCCAAAGTTTTTCAACTTTGATTACAAAATTATTCAGGACAATCAACAACGATCAAAATGACTTTGGAAATGTAAATCGAATCAGTTTTGACAAAGTTATGGCTGTTTGAAGTCTCAGAAGGTAATTTTTGGGAATTAGGCAACTATTTTATCATTATGACTTTTAACAAGTAAACCGAATTTCTGAAGTTTTTCAATTTTGATTACAGAATCATTAAGGACAATATACAACGATCAAATTGACTTTGGAAATGTAAATCGGATCAGTTTTGACAAAGTTATGGCTGTTTGAAGTCTCAGAAGGTAATTTTTACGAATTTGACATTTTTTTTGTCATTATGACTTTTGACAAGTAAACCGAATTTTCGAAGTTTTTTAACTTTGATTACAGAATTATTAAGGACAATAAACAACGATCAAAATGACTTTGCAAATGTAAATCGGATCAGTTTTGACAAAGTTATGGCTGTTTGAAGTTTCAGAAGGTAATTTTTTGGAATTTGGAAACTAACATGTCAACATGACTTTTGAAAAGAAAACTGAATTTAAGAAGTTTATCATCTTCGATTACAGAATTATTAAGGACAATAAACAACGATCAAAATGACTTTGGAAATTTAAATCGGATCAGTTTTGACAAAGTAATGTCTGTTTGAAGTCTCAGAAGGTTATTTTTGGGAATTTGGCATTTTTTTTTTCATTATGAATTTTGACAAGTAAACTGAATCTCCGAAGTTTTTATCGTTGATAACAGAATTATTAAGGACAATAAACAACGATCAAAATGACTTTGGAAATGTAAATCGAATCAGTTTTGACAAAGTTATGGCTGTTTAATGTCTCAAAAGGTAATTTTTTGGAACTACGAAACTAACATGTCAACATGATTTTCAGCCAGTTAACCGAAATTCTGAAGCTTTTCATTTTTGATTACAGAATTATTAAGGACAATAAACAACGATCAAAATGACTTTGGAAATGTAAATCGGATCAGTTTTGACAAAGTTATGGCTGTTTGAAGTCTCAGAAGGTAATTTTTTGGAATTTGGCAACTACTTTGTCATTATGATTTTTGACAAGTCAACCGAATTTCTGAAGTTTTCAACTTTGATAACAGAATTATTCAGGACAATAAACAACGATCAAAATGACTTTGGAAATGTAAATCGGATCAGTTTTGACAAAGTTATGGCTGTTTGAAGTCTCAGAAGGTGATTTTTTGGAATTTGGAAACTAACATGTCAACATGACTTTTGACAAGAAAACCGAAATTCTGAAGTTTTTCATCTTTGATTATAGAATTATAAAGGACAACAAACAACGATCAAAATAACTTTGGAAATGTAAATCGGATCAGTTTTGACAAAGTTATGGCTGTTTAAAGCCTCAGAAGGTAATTTTTTGGAATTTGGCATTTTTTTTGTCATAATGACTTTTGACAAGTAAACCGAATTTTCGAAGTTTTTTCACTTTGATTACAGAATTATTAAGGACAATAAACAACGATCAAAATGACTTTGGAAATGTAAATCGGATCAGTTTTGACAAAGTTATGGCGGTTTGAAGTCTCAGAAGGTAATTTTTGGGAATTTGGCAATTTTTTTGTTATAATGATTTTTGACAAGTAAAACGAATTTCTGAAGCTTTTTAACTTTGATTACAGAATTATTAAGGACAATAAACAACGATCAAAATGACTTTGCAAATGTAAATCGGATCAGTTTTGACAAGGTAATTCTTTGGAATTTGGAAAGTAACATGTCAACATGACTTTTGAAAAGAAAACTGAATTTAAGAAGTTTTTCATCTTTGACTACAGAATTATTAAGGACAATAAACAACGATCAAAATGACTTTGCAAATGTAAATCGGATCAGTTTTGACAAAGTTATGTCTGTTTGAAGTCTCAGAACGTTATTTTTAGGAATTTGGCATTTTTTTTTTCATTATGAATTTTGACAAGTAAACTGAATCTCCGAAGTTTTTTATCTTAGATAACAGAATTATTAAGGACAATAAACAACGATCAAAATGACTTTGGAAATGTAAATCGGATCAGTTTTGACAAAGTTATAGCGGGTTGAAGTCTCAGAAGATAATTTTTTGGAACTTGGAAACTTACATGTCAACATGACTTTTAGCAAGTAAACCGATTTTCTGAAGTTTTTCAACTTTGATTACAGAATCATTATGGACAATAAACAACGATCAAAATGACTTTGGAAATGTAAATCGGATAAGTTTTGACAAAGCTATGGCTGTTTGAAGTCTCAGAAGGTAATTTTTGGGAATTTGGCAATTTTTTTGTTATAATGATTTTTGACAAGTAAACCGAATTTTTGAAGCTTTTCAACGTTGATTACAGAATTATTAAGGACAATAAACAACGATCAAATTGACTTTGGAAATGTAAATCGGATCAGTTTTGACAAAGTTATGGCGGTTTGAAGTCTCAGAAGGTAATTTTTGGGAATTTGGCAGCTACTTTGTCACAATGACTTTTGTCAAGAAAACCAAATTTCAGAAGTTTTTCATCTTTGATTATAGAATTATTCAGGACAATCAACAACCATCAAAATGACTTTGCAAATGTAAATCGAATCAGTTTTGACAAAGTTATGGCTGTTTGAAGTCTCAGAAGGTAATTTTTGGGAATTAGGCAACTATTTTATCATTATGACTTTTAACAAGTAAACATAATTTCTGAAGCTTTTCAATTTTGATTACAGAATTATTAAGGACAATGTACAACGATCAAATTGACTTTGGAAATGTAAATCGGATCAGTTTTGACAAAGTTATGGCTGTTTGAAGTCTCAGAAGGTAATTTTTACGAATTTGACATTTTTTTTGTCATTATGACTTTTGACAAGTAAACCGAATTTTCGAAGTTTTTTAACTTTGATTACACAATTATTAAGGACAATAAACAACGATCAAAGTGACTTTGCAAATGTAAATCGGATCAGTTTTGACAAAGTTATGGCTGTTTGAAGTCTCAGAAGGTAATTTTTTGGAATTTGGAAACTTACATGTCAACATGACTTTTAGCAAGAAAACCGAATTTCCGAAGTTTTTCAACTTTGATTACAGAATTATTAAGGACAATAAACAACGATCAAAATGACTTTGGAAATGTAAATCGGATCAGTTTTGACAAAGTTATGGCTGTTTGAAGTCTCAGAAGGTAATTTTTTGGAATTTGGCAGCTATTTTGTCAATATGACTTTTGACAAGAAAACCGAATTTCAGAAGTTTTTCATCTTTGATTACAGAATTATTAAGGACAATAAACAACGATCAAAATGACTTTGGAAATGTAAATCGGATCAGTTTTGACAAAGTTATGGCTGTTTGAAGTCTCAGAAGATAATTTTTTGGAATTTGGAAACTAACATGTCAACATGACTTTTGACAAGAAAACTGAATTTCCGAAGTTTTTTAACTTTGATTACAGAATTATTAAGGACAATAAACAACGATCAAAATGACTTTGGAAATGTAAATCGGATCAGTTTTGACAAAGTTATGGCTGTTTGAAGTCTCAGAAGGTAATTTTTGGGAATTTAGACAACTATTTTGTCATTATGACTTTTGACAAGTAAACCGAATTTCTGAAGTTTTTCAACTTTGATTACAGAATTATTAAGGACAATAAACAACGATCAAAATTGACTTTGGAAATGTAAATCGGATCAGTTTTGACAAAGTTATGGCTGTTTGAAGTCTCAGAAGGTAATTTTTGGGAATTTGGCAACTATTTTTTCATTATGACTTTTGACAAGTAAACCGAATTTCTGAAGTTTTTCAACTTTGATTACAGAATTATTAAGGACAATAAACAACGATCAAAATGACTTTGGAAATGTAAATCGGATCAGTTTTGACAAAGTTATGGCTGTTTGAAGTCTCAGAAGGTAATTTTTTGGAATTTGGAAACTTATTTGTCATTATGACTTTTGACAAGTAAACCGAATTTCTGAAGTTTTTCAACTTTGATTACAGAATTATTAAGGACAATAAACAACGATCAAAATGACTTTGCAAATGTAAATCGGATCAGTTTTGACAAAGTTATGGCTGTTTGAAGTCTCAGAAGGTATTTTTTTGGAATTTGGAAACTAACATGTCAACATGACTTTCGACAAGAAAACCGCAATTCTGAAGTTTTTCATCTTTGATTACAGAATTATTAAGGACAACAAACAACGATCAAAATAACTTTGGAAATGTAAATCGGATCAGTTTTGACAAAGTTATGGCTGTTTAAAGTCTCAGAAGGTAATTTTTTGGAATTTGGCAATTTTTTTGTTATAATGATTTTTGACAAGTCAACCGAATTTCTGAAGTCTTTCAACTTTGATAACAGAATTATTCAGGACAATAAACAACGATCAAAATGACTTTGGAAATGTAAATCGGATCAGTTTTGACAAAGTTATGGCTGTTTAAAGTCTCAGAAGGTAATTTTTTGGAATTTGGCATTTTTTTTGTCATAATGACTTTTGACAAGTAAACCGAATTTTCGAAGTTTTTTCACTTTGATTACAGAATTATTAAGGACAATAAACAACGATCAAAATGACTTTGGAAATGTAAATCGGATCAGTTTTGACAAAGTTATGGCGGTTTGAAGTCTCAGAAGATAATTTTTTGGAACTTGGAAACTTACATGTCAACATGACTTTTAGCAAGTTAGCCGAAATTCTGAAGTTTTTCAACTTTGATTACAGAATCATTATGGACAATAAACAACGATCAAAATGACTTTGGAAATGTAAATCGGATCAGTTTTGACAAAGTTATGGCGGTTTGAAGTCTCAGAAGGTAATTTTTGGGAATTTGGCAATTTTTTTTGTTATAATGATTTTTGACAAGTAAAACGATTTTCTGAAGCTTTTTAACTTTGATTACAGAATTATTAAGGACAATAAACAACGATCAAAATGACTTTGCAAATGTAAATCGGATCAGTTTTGACAAGGTAATTCTTTGGAATTTGGAAACTAACATGTCAACATGACTTTTGAAAAGAAAACTGAATTTAAGAAGTTTTTCATCTTTGATTACAGAATTATTAAGGACAATAAACAACGATCAAAATGACTTTGGAAATGTAAATCGGATCAGTTTTGATAAAGTAATGTCTGTTTGAAGTCTCAGAAGGTTATTTTTGGGAATTTGGCATTTTTTTTTTCATTATGAATTTTGACAAGTAAACTGAATCTCCGAAGTTTTTTATCTTAGATAACAGAATTATTAAGGACAATAAACAACGATCAAAATGACTTTGGAAATGTAAATCGGATCAGTTGTGACAAAGTTATAGCGGTTTGAAGTCTCAGAAGATAATTTTTTGGAACTTGGAAACTTACATGTCAACATGACTTTTAGCAAGTAAACCGAATTTCTGAAGTTTTTCAACTTTGATTACAGAATCATTATGGACAATAAACAACGATCAAAATGACTTTGGAAATGTAAATCGGATAAGTTTTGACAAAGCTATGGCTGTTTGAAGTCTCAGAAGGTAATTTTTGTGAATTAGGCAACTATTTTATCATTATGACTTTTAACAAGTAAACCGAATTTCTGAAGTTTTTCAATTTTGATTACAGAATTATTAAGGACAATATACAACGATCAAATTGACTTTGGAAATGTAAATCGGATCAGTTTTGACAAAGTTGTGGCTGTTTGAAGTCTCAGAAGGTAATTTTTACGAATTTGGCAACTTTTTTGTTATAATGACATTTGACAAGTTAACCGAATTTCTGAAGCTTTTCAACTTTGATTACAGAATTGTTAAGGACAATAAACAACGATCAAAATGACTTTGGAAATGTAAATCGGATCAGTTTTGACAAAGTTATGGCTGTTTGAAGTCTCAGAAGGTAACTTTTGGGAATTTGACATTTTTCTTGTCATTGTGACTTTTGACAAGTAAACCGAATAATCGAAGTTTTTTAACTTTGATTACAGAATTATTAAGGACAATAAACAACGATCAAAATGACTTTGCAAATGTAAATCGGATCAGTTTTGACAAAGTTATGGCTGTTTGAAGTCTCAGAAGGTAATTTTTTGGAATTTGGAAACTAACATGTCAACATGACTTTTGACAAGAAAACTGAATATCCAAAGTTTTTCAACTTTGATTACAGAATTATTCAGGACAATCAACAACGATCAAAATGACTTTGGAAATGTAAATCGAATCAGTTTTGACAAAGTTATGGCTGTTTGAAGTCACAGAAGGTAATTTTTGGGAATTATTCAACTCATTTATCATTATGACTTTTAACAAGTAAACCGAATTTCTGAAGTTTTTCAATTTTGATTACAGAATTATTAAGGACAATATACAACGATCAAATTGACTTTGGAAATGTAAATCGGATCAGTTTTGACAAAGTTATGGCTGTTTGAAGTCTCAGAAGGTAATTTTTACGAATTTGGAAACTTACATGTCAACATGACTTTTAGCAAGTAAACCGAATTTCTGAAGTTTTTCATCTTTGATTACAGAATTATTAAGGACAATTAACATCGATCAAAATGACTTTGGAAATGTAAATCGGATCAGTTTTGACAAAGTTATGGCTGTTTGAAGTCTCAGAAGGTAATTTTTGGGAATTTGGCAACTTTTTTGTTATAATGACATTTGACAAGTTAACCGAATTTCTGAAGCTTTTCAACTTTGATTACAGAATTATTAAGGACAATAAACAACGATCAAAATGTCTTTGGAAATGTAAATCGGATCAGTTTTGACAAAGTTATGGCTGTTTGAAGTCTCAGAAGGTAACTTTTGGGAATTTGACATTTTTTTTGTCATTGTGACTTTTGACAAGTAAACCAAATTTTCGAAGATTTTCAACTTTGATTACAGAATTATTAAGGACAATAAACAACGATCAAAATGACTTTGGAAATGTAAATCGAATCAGTTTTGACAAAGTGTTTGAAGGCTCAGAAGGTAATTTTTGGGAATTTGGCAACTATTTTGTTATAATGACATTTGACAAGTAACTGAAATTCTAACTTTTCAACTTTGATTACAAATTATTAAGGACAATAAACAACGATCAAATGACTTTGGAAAGTAAATCGAATCAGTTTTGACAAGTTATGGCTGTTTGAAGTCTCAGAAGGTAATTTTTGGGAATTTGAATTTTTTTGTCATTTGACTTTTGACAAGTGAACCAAATTTTCGAAGTTTTTCAACTTTGATTAAGAATTATTAGGGACAATAAACAACGATCAAAGACTTTGGAAAGTAAATCGGATCAGTTTTACAAAGTTAGCTGTTTGAATTCTCAAAGGTAATTTTGGGAATTTGAATTTTTTGTCATTAGACTTTTGACAAGTAAACCGAATTTCGAAGTTTTTTAACTTTGATTACAAATTATAAGGACAATAAACAACGATCAAATGACTTTGGAAATGTAAATCGAATCAGTTTTGACAAAGTTTTAAGTCTCAAGGTAATTTTGGGAATTTGCAACTTTTTGTTAAATACATTTGACAAGTTAACTGAAATTCTGAAGCTTTTCAACTTTGATTACAAATATTAAGGACATAAACAACGATCAATGACTTTGGAAATGTAAATCGAATCATTTTGACAAAGTTATGGCTGTTTGAAGTCTCAAGTAATTTTTGAAATTTAAATTTTTTTGTCATTATGACTTTTGACAATAAACCGATCTCCAAGTTTTTATCTTAGATACAGAATTATTAAGGACAATAAACAACGATCAAAATGACTTTGGAAATGTAAATCGGATCAGTTTTGACAAAGTTAGGCTGTTTGAAGTCTCAAAGGTAATTTTTGGGAATTTGAATTTTTTGTCATTGTGACTTTTGACAAGTGAACCAAATTTCGAAGTTTTTCAACTTTGATTACAGAATTATAGGGACATAAACAACGATCAAATGACTTTGGAAATGTAAATCGGATCAGTTTTGACAAAGTTAGGCTGTTTGAATTCTCAAAGGTAGTTTTGGGAATTTGACATTTTTTGTCATTAGACTTTTGACAAGTAAACCGAATTTTCGAATTTTTAACTTTGATTACAGAATTATTAAGGACAATAAACGACGATCAAATGACTTTGGAAATGTAAATCGAATCAGTTTTGACAAATTTTGAAGGTCGAAGGTAATTTTTGGGAATTTGGCAACTATTTTGTTATAATACATTTGACAAGTTAATGAAATTCTGAAGCTTTTCAACTTTGATTACAGAATTATTAAGGACAATAAACAACGATCAAATGACTTTGGAAATGTAAATCGAATAGTTTTGACAAAGTTATGGCTGTTTGAAGTCTCAGAAGGTAATTTTTGATAATTTAAAATTTTTTTGTCATTATGACTTTTGACAATAAACCAATCTCCAAAGTTTTTTATCTTAATAACAGAATTATTAAGGACAATAAACAACGATCAAAATGACTTTGGAAATGTAAATCGGATCAGTTTTGACAAAGTTAGCTGTTTGAAGTCTCAGAAGGTAATTTTGGGAATTTGGCAAAATTTTGTTATATACATTTGACAAGTTAACCGAATTTCTGAAGCTTTTCAACTTTGATTACAGAATTATTAAGGACAATAAACAACGATCAAAATGACTTTGGAAATGTAAATCGGATCAGTTTTGACAAAGTTATGGCTGTTTGAATTCTCAGAAGGTAACTTTTGGGAATTTGACATTTTTTTTGTCATTATGACTTTTGACAAGTAAGCCGAATTTTCGAAGTTTTTTAACTTTGATTACAGAATTATTAAGGACAATAAACAAAGATCAAAATGACTTTGCAAATGTAAATCGAATCAGTTTTGACAAAGTAATGTCTGTTTGGACAATTAACAACGATCAAAATGACTTTGGAAATGTAAATCGGATCAGTTTTGACAAAGTTATGGGTGTTTGAAGTCTCAAAGATAATTTTTTGGAACTAAGAAACTAACATTCAACATACTTTTGACAAGAAAACTGAATTTCCAAATTTTTCAACTTTGACTATAGAATTATTAAGGACAATAAACAACGATCAAACTGACTTTGGAAATGTAAATCGGATTAGTTTTACAAAGTTATGGCTGTTTGAAGTCTCAAAGGTAATTTTTGGGAATTTGGCAATTATTTTGTCATTATGACTTTTAACAAGTCAACCGAATTTCTGAAGTTTTTGAACTTTGATTACAGAATTATTAAAGACAATAACAACGATCAAAATACTTTCGAATGTAAATCGGATCAGTTTTGACAAATTATGGCTGTTTAATGTCTCAAAGGTAATTTTTGGGGATTTGGAAACTAACTTGTCAAAATGACTTTTCACAAGAAAACTGAATTTCCGAAGTTTTTCAACTTTGATTACAGAATTATAAGGGACAATAAACAATGATCAAATGACTTTGGAAATGTAAATCGAATCAGTTTTGACAAATTATGGCTGTTTGAAGTCTCAAATGTAATTTTTGGGAATTTGGCAATTTTTTTGCACTATGACTTTTAACAATAAACCGAATTTCTGAAGTTTTTCAACTTTGATTACAGAATTATTAAGACATAAACAACGACCAAATTGACTTTAGAAATGTAATTGGATCAGTTTTGACAAAGTTATGGCTGTTTGAAGTCTCGAAGGTAATTTTTTAGAATTTGGCAACTTCTTTGTCATTATGACTTTTGCCAAGAAAACCAATTTCAAAGTTTTTCATCTTTGATTACAGATTATTAAGGACAATTAACAACGATCAAAATGACTTTGGAAATGTAAATCGGATCAGTTTTGACAAAGTTATTGCTGTTTGAAGTCTCAGAAGGTAATTTTTTGGAATTTGGCAACTTCTTTGTCATTATGACTTTTGTCAAGAAAACCATTTCACAAGTTTTTCATCTTTGATTACAGAATTATTAAGGACAATTAACAACGATCAAAATGACTTTGGAAATGTAAATCGGATCAGTTTCGACAAAGTTATGGCTGTTTGAAGTCTCAGAAGGTAATTTTTGGGAATTTGGCAATTTTTTTGTTTTAATGACATTTGACAAGTTAACCAAAATTGTGAAACTTTTCAACTTTGATTACAGAATTATTAAGGACAATAAACAACGATCAAAATGACTTTGGAAATGTAAATCGAATCAGTTTTGACAAAGTTATGGCTGTTTGAAGTCTCAGAAGGTAATTTTTGGGAATTTGACATTTTTTTTGTCATTGCGACTTTTGACAAGTAAACCAAATTTTCGAAGATTTTCAACTTTGATTACAGAATTATTAAGGACAATAAACAACGATCAAAATGACTTTGCAAATGTAAATCGAATCAGTTTTGACAAAGTAATGTCTGTTTAAAGTCTCAAAAGGTTATTTTTGGGAATTTTGCAACTATTTTTTCATAATGAATTTTGACAAGTAAACTGAATCTCCGAAATTTTTTATCTTTGATAACAGAATTATTAAGGACAATAAACAACGATCAAAATGACTTTGGAAATGTAAATCGAATCAGTTTTGACAAAGTAATGTCTGTTTGGACAATTAACAACGATCAAAATGACTTTGGAAATGTAAATCGGATCAGTTTTGACAAAGTTATGGGTGTTTGAAGTCTCAGAAGATAATTTTTTGGAACTAAGAAACTAACATGTCAACATGACTTTTGACAAGAAAACTGAATTTCCAAATTTTTTCAACTTTGACTACAGAATTATTAAGGACAATAAACAACGATCAAACTGACTTTGGAAATGTAAATCGGATTAGTTTTGACAAAGTTATGGCTGTTTGAAGTCTCAGAAGGTAATTTTTGGGAATTTGGCAATTATTTTGTCATTATGACTTTTAACAAGTCAACCGAATTTCTGAAGTTTTTGAACTTTGATTACAGAATTATTAAAGACAATAAGCAACGATCAAAATTACTTTCGAAATGTAAATCGGATCAGTTTTGACAAAGTTATGGCTGTTTAATGTCTCAGAAGGTAATTTTTGGGGATTTGGAAACTAACTTGTCAAAATGACTTTTCACAAGAAAACTGAATTTCCGAAGTTTTTCAACTTTGATTACAGAATTATAAGGGACAATAAACAATGATCAAAATGACTTTGGAAATGTAAATCGAATCAGTTTTGACAAAGTTATGGCTGTTTGAAGTCTCAGAATGTAATTTTTGGGAATTTGGCAATTTTTTTTTTGCACTATGACTTTTAACAAGTAAACCGAATTTCTGAAGTTTTTCAACTTTGATTACAGAATTATTAAGGACAATAAACAACGACCAAATTGACTTTAGAAATGTAAGTTGGATCAGTTTTGACAAAGTTATGGCTGTTTGAAGTCTCAGAAGGTAATTTTTTAGAATTTGGCAACTTCTTTGTCATTATGACTTTTGCCAAGAAAACCAAATTTCAGAAGTTTTTCATCTTTGATTACAGAATTATTAAGGACAATTAACAACGATCAAAATGACTTTGGAAATGTAAATCGGATCAGTTTTGACAAAGTTATTGCTGTTTGAAGTCTCAGAAGGTAATTTTTTGGAATTTGGCAACTTCTTTGTCATTATGACTTTTGTCAAGAAAACCAAATTTCACAAGTTTTTCATCTTTGATTACAGAATTATTAAGGACAATTAACAACGATCAAAATGACTTTGGAAATGTAAATCGGATCAGTTTCGACAAAGTTATGGCTGTTTGAAGTCTCAGAAGGTAATTTTTGGGAATTTGGCAATTTTTTTGTTTTAATGACATTTGACAAGTTAACCAAAATTGTGAAACTTTTCAACTTTGATTACAGAATTATTAAGGACAATAAACAACGATCAAAATGACTTTGGAAATGTAAATCGAATCAGTTTTGACAAAGTTATGGCTGTTTGAAGTCTCAGAAGGTAATTTTTGGGAATTTGACATTTTTTTTGTCATTGTGACTTTTGACAAGTAAACCAAATTTTCGAAGATTTTCAACTTTGATTACAGAATTATTAAGGACAATAAACAACGATCAAAATGACTTTGCAAATGTAAATCGAATCAGTTTTGACAAAGTAATGTCTGTTTAAAGTCTCAAAAGGTTATTTTTGGGAATTTTGCAACTATTTTTTCATAATGAATTTTGACAAGTAAACTAAATCTCCGAAATTTTTTATCTTTGATAACAGAATTATTAAGGACAATAAACAACGATCAAAATGACTTTGGAAATGTAAATCGGATCAGTTTTGACAAAGTTATGGCGGTTTGAAGTCTCATAAGATAATTTTTTGGAACTTGGAAACTTACATGTCAATATGACTTTTAGCAAGTAAACCAAATTTTCGAAGTTTTTCAACTTTGATTACAGAATCATTTTGGACAATTAACAACGATCAAAATGACTTTGGAAATGTAAATCGGATCAGTTTTGACAAAGTTATGGGTGTTTGAAGTCTCAGAAGATAATTTTTTGGAACTTGGAAACTAACATGTCAACATGACTTTTGACAAGAAAACTGAATTTCCAAATTTTTTCAACTTTGACTACAGAATTATTAAGGACAATAAACAACGATCAAACTGACTTTGGAAATGTAAATCGGATCAGTTTTGACAAAGTTATGGCTGTTTGAAGTCTCAGAAGGTAATTTTTGGGAATTTGGCAATTATTTTGTCATTATGACTTTTAACAAGTAAACCGAATTTCTGAAGTTTTTTAACTTTGATTACAGAATTATTAGAGACAATAAGCAAAGATCAAAATGACTTTCGAAATGTAAATCGGATCAGTTTTGACAAAGTTATGGCTGTTTAAAGTCTCAGAAGGTAATTTTTTGGGATTTGGAAACTAACTTGTCAAAATGACTTTTCACAAGAAAACCGAATTTCCGAAGTTTTTCAACTTTGATTACAGAATTATAAGGGACAATAAACAATGATCAAAATGACTTTGGAAATGTAAATCGAATCAGTTTTGACAAAGTTATGGCTGTTTGAAGTCTCAGAAGGTAATTTTTGGGAATTTGACAATAAGGACAATAAACAACGATCAAAATGACTTTGGAAATGTAAATCGGATCAGTTTTGACATATTTATGGCTGTTTGAAGTTTCAGAAGGTAATTTTTTGGGACTTAGAAACTTACATGTCAACATAACTTTTGACAAGAAAATCAAATTTCCGAAATTTTTCATCTTTGATTACAGAATTATTAAAGACAAAAAGCAACGATCAAAATGACTTTCGAAATGTAAATCGGATCAGTTTTGACAAAGTTATGGCTGTTTGAAGTTTCAGAAGGTAATTTTTGGGAATTTGGCAACTATTTTGTTATAATGACATTTGTCAAGAAAAGCAAATTTCAGAAGTTTTTCACCTTTGATTACAGAATTATTAAGGACAATAAACAACGATCAAAATGACTTTGCAAATGTAAATCGGATCAGTTTTGACAAAGTTATGGCTGTTTGAAGTCTCAGAAGGTAATTTTTTGGAATTTGGAAACTAACATGTCAACATGACTTTTGAAAAGAAAACCAAATTTTAGAAGTTTTTCATCTTTGATTACAGAATTATTAAGGACAATAAACAACGATCAAAATGACTTTGGAAATGTAAATCGGATCAGTTTTGACAAAGTAATGTCTGTTTGAAGTCTCAGAAGGTTATTTTTGGGAATTTGGAAACTATTTTTTCATTATGAATTTTGACAAGTAAACTGAATCTCCGAATTTTTTTTATCTTAGATAACAGAATTATTAAGGACAATAAACAACGATCAAAATGGCTTTGGAAATGTAAATCGGATCAGTTTTGACAAAGTTATGGCTGTTTGAAGTTTTAGAAGGTAATTTTTTGGAACTTAGAAACTTACATGTCAACATTACTTTTGACAAGAAAATCAAATTTCCGAAATTTTTCATCTTTGATTACAGAATTATTAAAGACAAAAAGCAACGATCAAATGACTTTCGAAATGTAAATCGGATCAGTTTTGACAAAGTTATGGCTGTTTGAAGAGTCAGAAGGTAATTTTTTGGAATTTGGCAACTTCTTTGTCATTATGACTTTTGTCAAGAAAACCAAATTTCAGAAGTTTTTCATCTTTGATTACAGAATTATTAAGGACAATTAACAACGATCAAAATGACTTTGGAAATGAAAATCGGATCAGTTTCAACAAAGTTATGGCTGTTTGAAGTCTCAGAAGGTAATTTTTGGGAATTTGGAAACTAACATGTCAACATGACTTTTGAAAAGAAAACTGAATTTAAGAAGTTTTTCATCTTTGATTACAGAATTATTAAGGACAATAAACAACGATCAAAATGACTTTGGAAATGTAAATCGGATCAGTTTTGACAAAGTAATGCCTGTTTGAAGTCTCAGAAGGTTATTTTTGGGAATTTGGCAACTATTTTTTCATTATGAATTTTGACAAGTAAACTGAATCTCCGAATTTTTTTTATCTTAGATAACAGAATTATTAAGGACAATAAACAACGATCAATATGACTTTGGAAATGTAAATCGGATCAGTTTTGACAAAGTTATGGCTGTTTGAAGTTTTAGAAGGTAATTTTTTGGAATTTGGCAACTTCTTTGTCATTATGACTTTTGTCAAGAAAACGAAATTTTAGAAGTTTTTCATCTTTGATTACAGAATTATTAAGGACAATTAACAACGATCAAAATGACTTCGGAAATGTAAATCGGATCAGTTTTGACAAAGTTATGGCTGTTTGAAGTCTCAGAAGGTAATTTTTTGGAATTTGGAAACTAACATGTCAACATGACTTTTGAAAAGAAAACTGAATTTAAGAAGTTTTTCATCTATGATTACAGAATTATTAAGGACAATAAACAACGATCAAAATGACTTTGGAAATGTAAATCGGATCAGTTTTGACAAAGTAATGTCTGTTTGAAGTCTCAGAAGGTTATTTTTGGGAATTTGGCAACTATTTTTTCATTATGAATTTTGACAAGTAAACTGAATCTCCAAATTTTTTTTATCTTAGATAACAGAATTATTAAGGACAATAAACAACGATCAAAATGACTTTGGAAATGTAAATCGGATCAGTTTTGACAAAGTTAATGCTGTTTGAAGTCTCAGAAGGTAATTTTTTGGAATTTGGAAACTAACATGTCAACACGACTTTTGACAAGAAAACCGAAATCCTGAAGTTTTTCATCTTTGATTACAGAATTATTAAGGACAACAAACAACGATCACAATGACGTTGGAAATGTAAATCGGATCAATGTTGACAAAGTTATGGCTGTTTGAAGTCTCAGAAGGTAACTTTTGGGAATTTGACATTTTTTTTGTCATTATGACTTTTGACAAGTAAGCGGAATTTTCGAAGTTTTTTAGCTTTGATTACAGAATTATTAAGGACAATAAACAACGATCAAAATGACTTTGCAAATGTAAATCGGATCAGTTTTGACAAAGTTATGGCTGTTTGAAGTCTCAGAAGGTTATTTTTGGGAATTTGGCAATTTTTTTTTCATTATGAATTTTGACAAGTAAACTGAATCTCCGAATTTTCTTTATCTTAGCTAACAAAATTATTAAGGACATTAAACAACGATCAAACTGACTTTGGAAATGTAAATCGGATCAGCTTTGACAAAGTTATGGCTGTTTGAAGTCTCAGAAGGTAATTTTTTAGAATTTGGCAACTTCTTTGTCATTATGACTTTTGTCAAGAAAACCAAATTTCAGAAGTTTTTCATCTTTGATAACAGAATTATTAAGGACAATTAACAACGATCAAAATGACTTTGGAAATGTAAATCGGATCAGTTTTGACAAAGTTATGGCTGTTTAATGTCTCAGAAGGTAATTTTTGGGGATTTGGAAACTAACTTGTCAAAATGACTTTTCACAAGAAAACTGCATTTCCGAAGTTTTTCAACTTTGATTACAGAATTATTAAAGACAATAAACAACGACCAAATTGACTTTAGAAATGTAAGTTGGATAAGTTTTGACAAAGTTATGGCTGTTTGAAGTCTCAGAAGGTAATTTTTTAGAATTTGGCAACTTCTTTGTCATTATGACTTTTGTCAAGAAAACCAAATTTCAGAAGTTTTTCATCTTTGATTACAGAATTATTAAGGACAATTAACAACGATCAAAATGACTTTGGAAATGTAAATCGGATCAGTTTTGACAAAGTTATGGCTGTTTGAAGTCTCAGAAGGTAATTTTTTGGAATTTGGCAACTTCTTTGTCATTATGACTTTTGTCAAGAAAACCAAATTTCAGAAGTTTTTCATCTTTGATTACAGAATTATTAAGGAAAATTAACAACGATCAAAATGACTTTGGAAATGTAAATCGGATCAGTTTTGACAAAGTTATGGCTGTTTGAAGTCTCAGAAGGTAATTTTTGGGAATTTGGCAACTATTTTGTTATAATGACATTTGATAAGTTAACCAAAATTCTGAAACTTTTTAACTTTGATTACATAATTATTAAGGACAATAAACAACGATCAAAATGACTTTGGAAATGTAAATCGAATCAGTTTTGACAAAGTTTTGGCTGTTTGAAGTCTCAGAAGGTAATTTTTGGGAATTTGACATTTTTTTGTCATTGTGACTTTTGACAAGTAAACCAAATTTTCGAAGATTTTCAACTTTGATTTCAGAATTATTAAGGACAATAAACAACGATCAAAATGACTTTGGAAATGTAAATCGAATCAGTTTTGACAAAGTTATGGCTGTTTGAAGTCTCAGAAGATAATTTTTTGGAACTTAGAAACTTACATGTCAACATTACTTTTGACAAGAAAACTGAATTTCCGAAGTTTTTCAACTTTGATTACAGAATTATTCAGGACGATCAACAACGATCAAAATGACTTTGGAAATGTAAATCGAATCAGTTTTGACAAATTTATGGCTGTTTGAAGTCTCAGAAGGTAATTTTTTGGAATTTGGAAACTTCTTTGTCATTATGACTTTTGTCAAGAAAACCAAATTTCAGAAGTTTTTCATCTTTGATTACAGAATTATTAAGGACAATTAACAACGATCAAAATGACTTTGGAAATTCAAATCGGATCAGTTTTGACAAAGTTATGGCTGTTTGAAGTCTCAGAAGGTAATTTTTGGGAATTTGGCAACTATTTTGTTATAATGACATTTGACAAGTTAACCGAAATTCTGAAGCTTTTCAACTTTGATTACAGAATTATTAAGGACAATAAACAACGATCAAAATGACTTTGGAAATGTAAATCGGATCAGTTTTGACAAAGTTATGGCTGTTTGAAGTCTCAGAAGATAATTTTTTGGAATTTGGAAACTAACATGTCAACATGACTTTTGACAAGAAAACCGAAATTCTGAAGTTTTTCATCTTTGATTACAGAATTATTAAGGACAACAAACAACGATCAAAATGACTTTGGAAATGTAAATCGGATCAGTTTTGACAAAGTTATGGGTGTTTTATGTCTCAGAAGCTTATTTTTGGGGATTTGGAAACTTACTTGTCAACATGACTTTTGGCAAGAAAACTGAATTTCCGAAGTTTTTCAACTTTGATTACAGAATTATTAAGACATCACAACGATCAAAGATTGGAAAGTAAACGAACATTTTGACAAACTGTTTACAGAGGTAATTTTTTGGAATTTGGAAACTAACATTCAAAATGAAAGAAAACTGAATTAAAGTTTTTCACTTTGATTAAAATTATAAGGACAAACAACGATCAAAGACTTTGGAAAGTAAAGATCATTTTGACAAAGTATGCTGTTTGAGCCAAAGGTATTTTTGGGAATTTGAATATTTTTCATTATGAATTTTGACAATAAACTGAACTCCGAAGTTTTTTATCTTAGAAACAAAATAAGGACAAACAACGATCAGATTGGAAATAACGATCAGTTTTGACAAGTTAGCTGTTTGAGTAAAGGTAATTTTTTGGAATTTGCAACTTCTTTGTCATTATGACTTTTGTCAAGAAAACCAATTAAAGTTTTTCACTTTGATTACAGAATTATAGGACAAACAACGATCAAAAGACTTTGGAAAGTAAACGGATCAGTTTTGACAAAGTTATGGCTGTTTGAATCTCAAAGGTAATTTTGGAATTTGAAACTAACATGTCAACATGACTTTGACAAGAAAACCGAAACTGAAGTTTTTCATCTTTGATTACAGAATTATTAAGGACAACAACAACGATCACAAGACTTTGGAAAGTAAATCGGACATTTTGACAAAGTTATGGCTGTTTAATGTCTCAAGTAATTTTGGGGATTTGAAACTACTGTCAATACTTTTGACAAGAAAACTGAATCAAGTTTTTCAACTTTTACAAATTATTCAGGACATCAACAACGATCAAAATACTTTGGAAATGTAAATCGAATCAGTTTTGACAAAGTTATGGCTGTTGAGTCTCAGAAGGTAATTTTTGGGAATTTGGCAACTATTTTATCATTATGAATTTTAACAAGAAAACCAAATTTCAGAAGTTTTTATCTTTGATTACAGAATTATTAAGGACAATTAACAACGATCAAAATGACTTTGGAAATGTAAATCGAATCAGTTTTGACAAAGTTATGGCTGTTTGAAGTCTCAGAAGATAATTTTTTGGAACTTAGAAACTTACATGTCAACATTACTTTTGACAAGAAAATCAAATTTCCGAAATTTTTCATCTTTGATTACAGAATTATTAAAGACAATAAGCAACGATCAAAATGACTTTCGAAATGTAAATCGGATCAGTTTTGACAAAGTTATGGCTGTTTGAAGAGTCAGAAGGTAATTTTTTGGAATTTGGCAACTTCTTTGTCATTATGACTTTTGTCAAGAAAACCAAATTTCAGAAGTTTTTCATCTTTGATTACAGAATTATTAAGGACAATTAACAACGATCAAAATGACTTTGGAAATGTAAATCGGATCAGTTTTGACAAAGTTATGGCTGTTTGAAGAGTCAGAAGATAATTTTTTGGAATTTTTTCGAAGTTTTTCAACTTTGATTAATGAATTATTAAGGACAATAAACAACGATCAAAATGACTTTGGAAATGTAAATCGGATCAGTTTTGACAAAGTAATGGCTGTTTGAAGTCTCAGAATGTAATTTTTGGGAATTTGGCAGCTATTTTGTCATTATGACTTTTAACAAGAAAACCGAATTTCTGAAGTTTTTCAACTTTGATTACAGAATTATTAAGGACAATAAACAACGATCAAATTGACTTTGGAAATGTAAATTGGATCAGTTTTGACAAAGTTATGGCTGTTTGAAGTCTCAGAAGGTAATTTTTTGATAATTTAAAATTTTTTTGGCATTATGACTTTTGACAAGTAAACTGAATCTCCGAAGTTTTTCATCTTTGATTACAGAATTATTAAGGACAATTAACAACGATCAAAATGACTTTGGAAATGTAAATCGGATCAGTTTTGACAAAGTTATGGCTGTTTGAAGTCTCAGAAGGTAATTTTTTGGAATTTGGAAACTAACATGTCAACATGACATTTGACAAGAAAACCGAAATTCTGAAGTTTTTCATCTTTGATTACAGAATAATTAAGGACAACAAACAACGATCACAATGACTTTGGAAATGTAAATCGGATCAGTTTTGACAAAGTTATGGCTGTTTAATGTCTCAGAAGCTAATTTTTGGGGATTGGGAAACTTACTTGTCAACATGACTTTTGACAAGAAAACTGAATTTCCGAAGTTTTTCAACTTTGATTACAGAATTATTCAGGACAATCAACAACGATCAAAATGACTTTGGAAATGTAAATCGAATCAGTTTTGACAAAGTTATGGCTGTGTGAAGTCTCAGAAGGTAATTTTTGGGAATTTGGCAACTATTTTATCATTATGTCTCAGAAGCTTATTTTTGGGGATTTGGAAACTTACTTGTCAACATGACTTTTGGCAAGAAAACTGAATTTCCGAAGTTTTTCAACTTTGATTACAGAATTATTCAGGACGATCAACAACGATCAAAATGACTTTGGAAATGTAAATCGAATCAGTTTTGACAAATTTATGGCTGTTTGAAGTCTCAGAAGGTAATTTTTTGGAATTTGGAAACTAACATGTCAACATAAATTTTGAAAAGAAAACTGAATTTTAGAAGTTTTTCATCTTTGATTACAGAATTATTAAGGACAATAAACAACGATCAAAATGACTTTGGAAATGTAAATCGGATCAGTTTTGACAAAGTAATGTCTGTTTGAAGTCTCAGAAGGTTATTTTTGGGAATTTGGCAACTATTTTTTCATTATGAATTTTGACAAGTAAACTGAATCTCCGAAGTTTTTTTATCTTAGAAAACAGAATTATTAAGGACAATAAACAACGATCAAAATGAATTTGAAAATGTAAATCGGATCAGTTTTGACAAAGTTATGGCTGTTTGAAGTTTTAGAAGGTAATTTTTTGGAATTTGGCAACTTCTTTGTCATTATGACTTTTGTCAAGAAAACCAAATTTTAGAAGTTTTTCATCTTTGATTACAGAATTATTAAGGACAATTAACAACGATCAAAATGACTTTGGAAATGTAAATCGGATCAGTTTTGACAAAGTTATGGCTGTTTGATGTCTCAGAAGGTAATTTTTTGGAATTTGGAAACTAACATGTCAACATGACATTTGACAAGAAAACCGAAATTCTGAAGTTTTTCATCTTTGATTACAGAATTATTAAGGACAACAAACAACGATCACAATGACTTTGGAAATGTAAATCGGATCAGTTTTGACAAAGTTATGGCTGTTTAATGTCTCAGAAGCTAATTTTTGGGGATTTGGAAACTTACTTGTCAACATGACTTTTGACAAGAAAACTGAATTTCCGAAGTTTTTCAACTTTGATTACAGAATTATTCAGGACAATCAACAACGATCAAAATGACTTTGGAAATGTAAATCGAATCAGTTTTGACAAAGTTATGGCTGTGTGAGTCTCAGAAGGTAATTTTTGGGAATTTGGCAACTATTTTATCATTATGAATTTTAACAAGAAAACCAAATTTCAGAAGTTTTTATCTTTGATTACAGAATTATTAAGGACAATTAACAACGATCAAAATGACTTTGGAAATGTAAATCGAATCAGTTTTGACAAAGTTATGGCTGTTTGAAGTCTCAGAAGATAATTTTTTGGAACTTAGAAACTTACATGTCAACATTACTTTTGACAAGAAAATCAAATTTCCGAAATTTTTCATCTTTGATTACAGAATTATTAAAGACAATAAGCAACGATCAAAATGACTTTCGAAATGTAAATCGGATCAGTTTTGACAAAGTTATGGCTGTTTGAAGAGTCAGAAGGTAATTTTTTGGAATTTGGCAACTTCTTTGTCATTATGACTTTTGTCAAGAAAACCAAATTTCAGAAGTTTTTCATCTTTGATTACAGAATTATTAAGGACAATTAACAACGATCAAAATGACTTTGGAAATGTAAATCGGATCAGTTTTGACAAAGTTATGGCTGTTTGAAGAGTCAGAAGGTAATTTTTTGGAATTTGGCAACTTTTTTGTCATTATGACTTTTGTCAAGAAAACCAAATTTTCGAAGTTTTTCAACTTTGATTACAGAATTATTAAGGACAATAAACAACGATCAAAATGACTTTGGAAATGTAAATCGGATCAGTTTTGACAAAGTAATGGCTGTTTGAAGTCTCAGAATGTAATTTTTGGGAATTTGGCAGCTATTTTGTCATTATGACTTTTAACAAGAAAACCGAATTTCTGAAGTTTTTCAACTTTGATTACAGAATTATTAAGGACAATAAACAACGATCAAATTGACTTTGGAAATGTAAATTGGATCAGTTTTGACAAAGTTATGGCTGTTTGAAGTCTCAGAAGGTATTTTTTGATAATTTAAAATTTTTTTTGGCATTATGACTTTTGACAAGTAAACTGAATCTCCGAAGTTTTTCATCTTTGATTACAGAATTATTAAGGACAATAAACAACGATCAAAATGACTTTGGAAATGTAAATCGGATCAGTTTTGACAAAGTTATGGCTGTTTGAAGTCTCAGAAGGTAATTTTTTGGAATTTGGAAACTAACATGTCAACATGACTTTTGACAAGAAAACCGAATTTCTGAAGTTTTTCATCTTTGATTACAGAATTATTAAGGACAACAAACAACGATCACAATGACTTTGGAAATGTAAATCGGATCAGTTTTGACAAAGTTATGGCTGTTTGAATGTCTCAGAAGGTAATTTTTGGGAATTTGGAAACCTACTTGTCAACATGACTTTTGAGAAGAAAACTGAATTTCCGAAGTTTTTCAACTTTGATTACAGAATTATTAAGGACAATCAACAACGATCAAAATGACTTTGGAAATGTAAATCGGATCAGTTTTGACAAAGTTATGGCTGTTTGAAGTCTCAGAAGGTAATTTTTGGGAATTTGGCAACTATTTTGTCATTATGACTTTTGACAAGAAAACCGAATTTCAGAAGTTTTTCATCTTTGATTACAGAATTATTAAGGACAATAAACAACGATCAAAATGACTTTGGAAATGTAAATCGGATCAGTTTTGACAAAGTTATGGCTGTTTGAAGTCTCAGAAGGTAATTTTTTGGAATTTGGAAACTTACATGTCAACATGACTTTTGACAAGAAAACCGAATTTCCGAAGTTTTTCAACTTTGATTACAGAATTATTAAGGACAATAAACAACGATCAAAATGACTTTGGAAATGTAAATCGGATCAGTTTTGACAAAGTTATGGCTGTTTGAAGTCTCAGAAGGTAATTTTTGGGAATTTGGCAACTATTTTGTCATTATGACTTTTGACAAGAAAACCGAATTTCTGAAGTTTTTCAACTTTGATTACAGAATCATAAAGGACAATAAACAACGATCAAAATGACTTTGGAAATGTAAATCGGATCAGTTTTGACAAAGTTATGGCTGTTTGAAGTCTCAGAAGGTAATTTTTGATAATTTGGCAATTTTTTTGTCATTATGACTTTTGACAAGTAAACTGAATTTCCGAAGTTTTTCAACTTTGATTACAGAATTATTAAGGACAATAAACAACGATCAAAATGACTTTGGAAATGTAAATCGGATCAGTTTTGACAAAGCTATGGCGGTTTGAGGTCTCAGAAGATAATTTTTTGGAACTTGGAATCTAACATGTCAACATGACTTTCAGCAAGTAAACCGAATTTCTGAAGTTTTTCAACTTTGATTACAGAATCATAAAGGACAATAAACAACGATCAAAATGACTTTGGAAATGTAAATCGGATCAGTTTTGACAAAGTTATGGCTGTTTGAAGTCTCAGAAGGTAATTTTTGGGAATTTGGCAACTATTTTGTTATAATGACATTTGACAAGTCAACCGAATTTCTGAAGCTTTTCAACTTTGATTACATAATTATTAAGGACAATAAACAACGATCAAAATGACTTTGGAAATGTAAATCGGATCAGTTTTGACAAAGTTATGGCTGTTTAATGTCTCAGAAGCTAATTTTTGGGGATTTGGAAACTTATTTGTCAACATGACTTTTGGCAAGAAAACTGAATTTCCGAAGTTTTTCAACTTTGATTACAGAATTATTCAGGACAATCAACAACGATCAAAATGACTTTGGAAATGTAAATCGAATCAGTTTTGACAAAGTTATGGCTGTTTGAAGTCTCAGAAGGTAATTTTTGGGAATTTGGCAATTTTTTTATCATTATGACTTTTAACAAGTTAACCGAATTTCTGAAGTTTTTTAACTTTGATTACAGAATTATTAAGGACAATAAACAACGATCAAAATGACTTTGCAAATGTAAATCGGATTAGTTTTGACAAATTTATGGCTGTTTGAAGTCTCAGAAGGTAATTTTTTGGAATTTGGAAACTAACATGTCAACATTAATTTTGAAAAGAAAACTGAATTTAAGAAGTTTTTCATCTTTGATTACAGAATTATTAAGGACAATAAACAACGATCAAAATGACTTTGGAAATGTAAATCGGATCAGTTTTGACAAAGTAATGTCTGTTTGAGATCTCAGAAGGTTATTTTTGGGAATTTGGCAACTATTTTTTCATTATGAATTTTGACAAGTAAACTGAATCTCCGAAGTTTTTTTATCTTAGAAAACAGAATTATTAAGGACAATAAACAACGATCAAAATGACTTTGAAAATGTAAATCGGATCAGTTTTGACAAAGTTATGGCTGTTTGAAGTTTTAGAAGGTAATTTTTTGGAATTTGGCAACTTCTTTGTCATTATGACTTTTGTCAAGAAAACCAAATTTTAGAAGTTTTTCATCTTTGATTACAGAATTATTAAGGACAATTAACAACGATCAAAATGACTTTGGAAATGTAAATCGGATCAGTTTTGACAAAGTTATGGCTGTTTGAAGTCTCAGAAGGTAATTTTTTGGAATTTGGAAACTAACATGTCAACATGACTTTTGACAAGAAAACCGAAATTCTGAAGTTTTTCATCTTTGATTACAGAATTATTAAGGACAACAAACAACGATCACAATGACTTTGGAAATGTAAATCGGATCAGTTTTGACAAAGTTATAGCTGTTTAATGTCTCAGAAGCTAATTTTTGGGGATTTGGAAACTTACTTGTCAACATGACTTTTGACAAGAAAACTGAATTTCCGAAGTTTTTCAACTTTGATTACAGAACTATTCAGGACAATCAACAACGATCAAAATGACTTTGGAAATGTAAATCGAATCAGTTTTGAAAAAGTTATGGCTGTTTGAAGTCTCAGAAGATAATTTTTTGGAACTTAGAAACTTACATGTCAACATTACTTTTGACAAGAAAATCAAATTTCCGAAATTTTTCATCTTTGATTACAGAATTATTAAAGACAATAAGCAACGATCAAAATGACTTTCGAAATGTAAATCGGATCAGTTTTGACAAAGTTATGGCTGTTTGAAGTCTCAGAAGGTAATTTTTTGGAATTTGGCAACTTCTTTGTCATTATGACTTTTGTCAAGAAAACCAAATTTCAGAAGTTTTTCATCTTTGATTACAGAATTATTAAGGACAATAAACAACGATCAAAATGACTTTGGAAATGTAAATCGGATCAGTTTTGACAAAGTTATGGCTGTTTGAAGAGTCAGAAGGTAATTTTTTGGAATTTGGAAACTAACATGTCAACATTACTTTTGAAAAGAAAACTGAATTTAAGAAGTTTTTCATCTTTGATTACAGAATTATTAAGGACAATAAACAACGATCAAAATGACTTTGGAAATGTAAATCGGATCAGTTTTGACAAAGTAATGTCTGTTTGAAGTCTCAGAAGGTAATTTTTGGGAATTTGGCAACTATTTTGTCATTATGAATTTTGACAAGTAAACTGAATCTCCGAAGTTTTTTATCTTTGATTACAGAATTATTAAGGACAATAAACAACGATCAAAATGACTTTGGAAATGTAAATCGGATCAGTTTTGACAAAGTTATGGCTGTTTGAAGTCTCAGAAGGTAATTTTTAGGAATTTGGCAACTTCTTTGTCATTATGACTTTTGTCAAGAAAACCGAATTTCAGAAGTTTTTCAACTTTGATTACAGAATTATTAAGGACAATAAACAACGATCAAAATGACTTTGGAAATGTAAATCGGATCAGTTTTGACAAAGTTATGGCTGTTTGAAGTCTCAGAATGTAATTTTTGGGAATTTGGAAACTAACATGTCAATATGACTTTTGACAAGAAAACCGAAATTCTGAAGTTTTTCATCTTTGATTACAGAATTATTAAGGACAACAAACAACGAACACAATGACTTTGGAAATGTAAATCGGATCAGTTTTGACAAAGTTATGGCTGTTTGAAGTCTCAGAAGGTAATTTTTGGGAATTTGGAAACTTACTTTGTCAACATGACTTTTGACAAGAAAACTGAATTTCCGAAGTTTTTCAACTTTGATTACAGAATTATTAAGGACAATCAACAACGATCAAAATGACTTTGGAAATGTAAATCGGATCAGTTTTGACAAAGTTATGGCTGTTTGAAGTCTCAGAAGGTAATTTTTGGGAATTTGGCAACTTACTTTGTCATTATGACTTTTGACAAGAAAACCAAATTTCAGAAGTTTTTCATCTTTGATTACAGAATTATTAAGGACAATTAACAACGATCAAAATGACTTTGGAAATGTAAATCGAATCAGTTTTGACAAAGTTATGGCTGTTTGAAGTCTCAGAAGATAATTTTTTGGAACTTAGAAACTTACATGTCAACATTACTTTTGACAAGAAAATCAAATTTCCGAAATTTTTCATCTTTGATTACAGAATTATTAAAGACAATAAGCAACGATCAAAATGACTTTCGAAATGTAAATCGGATCAGTTTTGACAAAGTTATGGCTGTTTGAAGTCTCAGAAGGTAATTTTTTGGAATTTGGCAACTTCTTTGTCATTATGACTTTTGTCAAGAAAACCGAATTTCCGAAGTTTTTCAACTTTGATTACAGAATTATTAAGGACAATAAACAACGATCAAAATGACTTTGGAAATGTAAATCGGATCAGTTTTGACAAAGTTATGGCTGTTTGAAGTCTCAGAATGTAATTTTTGGGAATTTGGCAACTATTTTGTCATTATGACTTTTAACAAGAAAACCGAATTTCTGAAGTTTTTCAACTTTGATTACAGAATTATTAAGGACAATAAACAACGATCAAAATGACTTTGGAAATGTAAATTGGATCAGTTTTGACAAAGTTATGGCTGTTTGAAGTCTCAGAAGGTAATTTTTGATAATTTAAAATTTTTTTTGGCATTATGACTTTTGACAAGTAAACTGAATCTCCGAAGTTTTTTATCTTAGATAACAGAATTATTAAGGACAATAAACAACGATCAAAATGACTTTGGAAATGTAAATCGGATCAGTTTTGACAAAGCTATGGCGGTTTGAGGTCTCAGAAGGTAATTTTTGGGAATTTGGCAATTATTTTGTTATAATGACATTTGACAAGTTAACCGAATTTCTGAAGCTTTTCAACTTTGATTACATAATTATTAAGGACAATAAACAACGATCAAAATGACTTTGGAAATGTAAATCGGATCAGTTTTGACAAAGTTATGGCTGTTTAATGTCTCAGAAGCTAATTTTTGGGGATTTGGAAACTTACTTGTCAACATGACTTTTGACAAGAAAACTGAATTTCCGAAGTTTTTCAACTTTGATTACAGAATTATTCAGGACAATCAACAATGATCAAAATGACTTTGGAAATGTAAATCGAATCAGTTTTGACAAAGTTATGGCTGTTTGAAGTCTCAGAAGGTAATTTTTGGGAATTTGGCAACTTTTTTATCATTATGACTTTTAACAAGTAAACCGAATTTCTGAAGTTTTTTAAATTTGATTACAGAATTATTAAGGACAATAAACAACGATCAAAATGACTTTGCAAATGTAAATCGGATCAGTTTTGACAAAGTTATGGCTGTTTGAAGTCTCAGAAGGTAATTTTTTGGAATTTGGAAACTAACATGTCAACATGACTTTTGAAAAGAAAACTGAATTTAAGAAGTTTTTCATCTTTGATTACAGAATTATTAAGGACAATAAACAACGATCAAAATGACTTTGGAAATGTAAATCGGATCAGTTTTGACAAAGTAATGTCTGTTTGAAGTCTCAGAAGGTAATTTTTGGGAATTTGGCAATTTTTTTTTCATTATGAATTTTGATAAGTAAACTGAATCATCGAAGTTTTTTTATCTTAGAAAACAGAATTATTAAGGACAATAAACAACGATCAAAATGACTTTGAAAATGTAAATCGGATCAGTTTTGACAAAGTTATGGCTGTTTGAAGTTTTAGAAGGTAATTTTTTGGAATTTGGCAACTTCTTTGTCATTATGACTTTTGTCAAGAAAACCAAATTTTAGAAGTTTTTCATCTTTGATTACAGAATTATTAAGGACAATAAACAACGATCAAAATGACTTTGGAAATGTAAATCGGATCAGTTTTGACAAAGTTATGGCTGTTTGAAGTCTCAGAAGGTAATTTTTTGGAATTTGGAAACTAACATGTCAACATGACTTTTGACAAGAAAACCGAAATTCTGAAGTTTTTCATCTTTGATTACAGAATTATTAAGGACAACAAACAACGATCACAATGACTTTGGAAATGTAAATCGGATCAGTTTTGACAAAGTTATGGCTGTTTAATGTCTCAGAAGCTAATTTTTGGGGATTTGGAAACTTACTTGTCAACATGACTTTTGACAAGAAAACTGAATTTCCGAAGTTTTTCAACTTTGATTACAGAACTATTCAGGACAATCAACAACGATCAAAATGACTTTGGAAATGTAAATCGAATCAGTTTTGACAAAGTTATGGCTGTTTGAAGTCTCAGAAGGTAATTTTTGGGAATTTGGCAACTATTTTATCATTATGACTTTTAACAAGAAAACCAAATTTCAGAAGTTTTTCATCTTTGATTACAGAATTATTAAGGACAATTAACAACGATCAAAATGACTTTGGAAATGTAAATCGAATCAGTTTTGACAAAGTTATGGCTGTTTGAAGTCTCAGAAGATAATTTTTTGGAACTTAGAAACTTACATGTCAACATTACTTTTGACAAGAAAATCAAATTTCCGAAATTTTTCATCTTTGATTACAGAATTATTAAAGACAATAAACAACGATCAAAATGACTTTCGAAATGTAAATCGGATCAGTTTTGACAAAGTTATGGCTGTTTGAAGAGTCAGAAGGTAATTTTTTGGAATTTGGCAACTTCTTTGTCATTATGACTTTTGTCAAGAAAACCGAATTTCAGAAGTTTTTCATCTTTGATTACAGAATTATTAAGGACAATAAACAACGATCAAAATGACTTTGGAAATGTAAATCGGATCAGTTTTGACAAAGTTATGGCTGTTTGAAGTCTCAGAATGTAATTTTTGGGAATTTGGCAGCTATTTTGTCATTATGACTTTTAACAAGAAAACCGAATTTCTGAAGTTTTTCAACTTTGATTACAGAATTATTAAGGACAATAAACAACGATCAAATTGACTTTGGAAATGTAAATTGGATCAGTTTTGACAAAGTTATGGCTGTTTGAAGTCTCAGAAGGTAATTTTTGATAATTTAAAATTTTTTTTGGCATTATGACTTTTGACAAGTAAACTGAATCTCCGAAGTTTTTTATCTTAGATAACAGAATTATTAAGGACAATAAACAACGATCAAAATGACTTTGGAAATGTAAATCGGATCAGTTTTGACAAAGTTATGGCTGTTTGAAGTCTCAGAAGGTAATTTTTGGGAATTTGGCAATTTTTTTATCATTATGACTTTGAACAAGTTAACCCAATTTCTGAAGTTTTTCAACTTTGATTACAGAATTATTAAGGACAATAAACAACGATCAAAATGACTTTGGAAATGTAAATCGGATCAGTTTTGACAAAGTTATGGCTGTTTAAAGTCTCAGAAGCTAATTTTTGGGGATTTGGAAACTTACTTGTCAACATGACTTTTGACAAGAAAACTGAATTTCCGAAGTTTTTCAACTTTGATTACAGAATTATTCAGGACAATCAACAACGATCAAAATGACTTTGGAAATGTAAATCGAATCAGTTTTGACAAAGTTATGGCTGTTTGAAGTCTCAGAAGGTAATTTTTGGGAATTTGGCAATTTTTTTATCATTATGACTTTGAACAAGTTAACCCAATTTCTGAAGTTTTTTAACTTTGATTACAGAATTATTAAGGACAATAAACAACGATCAAAATGACTTTGCAAATGTAAATCGGATCAGTTTTGACAAAGTTATGGCTGTTTGAAGTCTCAGAAGGTAATTTTTTGGAATTTGGAAACTAACATGTCAACATGACTTTTGAAAAGAAAACTGAATTTAAGAAGTTTTTCATCTTTGATTACAGAATTATTAAGGACAATAAACAACGATCAAAATGACTTTGGAAATGTAAATCGGATCAGTTTTGACAAAGTAATGTCTGTTTGAAGTCTCAGAAGGTAATTTTTGGGAATTTGGCAACTATTTTTTCATTATGAATTTTGACAAGTAAACTGAATCTCCGAAGTTTTTTATCTTTGATAACAGAATTATTAAGGACAATAAACAACGATCAAAATGACTTTGAAAATGTAAATTGGATCAGTTTTGACAAAGTTATGGCTGTTTGAAGTCTCAGAAGGTAATTTTTTGGAATTTGGCAACTTCTTTGTCATTATGACTTTTGTCAAGAAAACCGAATTTCAGAAGTTTTTCATCTTTGATTACAGAATTATTAAGGACAATTAACAACGATCAAAATGACTTTGGAAATGTAAATCGGATCAGTTTTGACAAAGTTATGGCTGTTTGAAGTCTCAGAAGGTAATTTTTTGGAATTTGGAAACTAACATGTCAACATGACTTTTGACAAGAAAACCGAAATTCTGAAGTTTTTCATCTTTGATTACAGAATTATTAAGGACAACAAACAACGATCACAATGACTTTGGAAATGTAAATCGGATCAGTTTTGACAAAGTTATGGCTGTTTAATGTCTCAGAAGCTAATTTTTGGGGATTTGGAAACTTACTTGTCAACATGACTTTTGACAAGAAAACTGAATTTCCGAAGTTTTTCAACTTTGATTACAGAACTATTCAGGACAATCAACAACGATCAAAATGACTTTGGAAATGTAAATCGAATCAGTTTTGACAAAGTTATGGCTATGTGAAGTCTCAGAAGGTAATTTTTGGGAATTTGGCAACTATTTAATCATTATGACTTTTAACAAGAAAACCAAATTTCAGAAGTTTTTCATCTTTGATTACAGAATTATTAAGGACAATTAACAACGATCAAAATGACTTTGGAAATGTAAATCGAATCAGTTTTGAAAAAGTTATGGCTGTTTGAAGTCTCAGAAGATAATTTTTTGGAACTTAGAAACTTACATGTCAACATTACTTTTGACAAGAAAATCAAATTTCCGAAATTTTTCATCTTTGATTACAGAATTATTAAAGACAATAAGCAACGATCAAAATGACTTTCGAAATGTAAATCGGATCAGTTTTGACAAAGTTATGGCTGTTTGAAGAGTCAGAAGGTAATTTTTTGGAATTTGGCAACTTCTTTGTCATTATGACTTTTGTCAAGAAAACCAAATTTCAGAAGTTTTTCATCTTTGATTACAGAATTATTAAGGACAATTAACAACGATCAAAATGACTTTGGAAATGTAAATCAGATCAGTTTTGACAAAGTTATGGCTGTTTGAAGAGTCAGAAGGTAATTTTTTGGAATTTGGCAACTTTTTTGTCATAATGACTTTTGTCAAGAAAACCAAATTTTCGAAGTTTTTCAACTTTGATTACAGAATTATTAAGGACAATAAACAACGATCAAAATGACTTTGGAAATGTAAATCGGATCAGTTTTGACAAAGTTATGGCTGTTTGAAGTCTCAGAAGGTAATTTTTGGAATTTGGCAACTATTTTTTTATTATGAATTTTGACAAGTAAACTGAATCTCCGAAGATTTTTATCTTAAATAACAGAATTATTAAGGACAATAAACAACGATCGAAATGACTTTGGAAATGTAAATCGGATCAGCTTTGACAAAGTTATGGCTGTTTGAAGTCTCAGAAGGTAATTTTTGGGAATTTGGCAACTATTTTATCATTATGACTTTTAACAAGAAAACCGAATTTCTGAAGTTTTTCAACTTTGATTACAGAATTATTAAGGACAATAAACAACGATCAAAATGACTTTGGAAATGTAAATCGGATCAGTTTTGACAAAGTTATGGCTGTTTGAAGTCTCAGAAGGTAATTTTTGGGAATTTGGAAACTTTTTTGTCAATATGACTTTTGACAAGAAAACTGAATTTCCGAAGTTTTTCAACTTTGATTACAGAATTATTAAGGACAATAAACAACGATCAAAATGACTTTGGAAATGTAAATCGGATCAGTTTTGACAAAGTTATGGCTGTTTGAAGTCTCAGAAGGTAATTTTTGGGAATTTGGCAACTATTTTATCATTTTGACTTTTAACAAGTAAACCGAATTTCTGAAGTTTTTCATTTTTGATTACAGAATTATTCAGGACAATAAACAACGATCAAATTGACTTTGGAAATGTAAATCGGATCAGTTTTGACAAAGTTATGGCTGTTTGAAGTCTCAGAAGGTAATTTTTGGGAATTTGACATTTTTTTTGACATTATGACTTTTGACAAGTAAACCGAATTTTCGAAGTTTTTTAACTTTGATTACAGAATTATTAAGGACAAAAAACAACGATCAAAATGACATTGCAAATGTAAATCGGATCAGTTTTGACAAAGTTATGGCTGTTTGAGGTCTCAGAATGTAATTTTTGGGAATTTGGCAGCTATTTTGTCATTATGACTTTTAACAAGAAAACCGAATTTCTGAAGTTTTTCAACTTTGATTACAGAATTATTAAGGACAATATACAACGATCAAATTGACTTTGGAAATGTAAATTGGATCAGTTTTGACAAAGTTATGGCTGTTTGAAGTCTCAGAAGGTAATTTTTGGGAATTTGACATTTTTTTTGTCATTATGACTTTTGACAAGAAAACCGAATTTCTGAAGTTTTTTAACTTTGATTACAGAATTATTAAGGACAATAAACAACGATCAAAATGACTTTGGAAATGTAAATCGGATCAGTTTTGACAAAGTTATGGCGGTTTGAAGTCTCAGAAGGTAATTTTTGGGAATTTGGCAACTTTTTTGTCATTATGACTTTTGACAAGTAAACCGAATTTCTGAAGTTTTTCAACTTTGATTACAGAATTATTAAGGACAATAAACAACGATCAAAATGACTTTGGAAATGTAAATCGGATCAGTTTTGACAAAGTTATGGCTGTTTGAAGTTTCAGAAGATAATTTTTGGAACTTGGAAACTTACATGTCAACATGACTTTTAACAAGTAAACCGAATTTCTGAAGTTTTTCAACTTTGATTACAGAATTATTAAGGACAATAAACAACGATCAAAATGACTTTGGAAATGTAAATCGGATCAGTTTTGACAAAGTTATGGCTGTTTGAAGTCTCAGAAGGTAATTTTTGGGAATTTGGCAACTATTTTGTCATTATGACTTTTGACAAGAAAACCGAATTTCTGAAGTTTTTCATCTTTGATTACAGAATTATTAAGGACAATAAACAACGATCAAAATGACTTTGGAAATGTAAATCGGATCAGTTTTGACAAAGTTATGGCTGTTTGAAGTCTCAGAAGGTAATTTTTGGGAATTTGGCAACTATTTTGTCATTATGACTTTTGACAAGAAAACCGAATTTCTGAAGTTTTTCATCTTTGATTACAGAATTATTAAGGACAATAAACAACGATCAAAATGACTTTGGAAATGTAAATCGGATCAGTTTTGACAAAGTTATGGCTGTTTGAAGTCTCGGAAAGTAATTTTTGGGAATTTGGCCACTATTTTATCATTATGACTTTTGACAAGTTAACCGACTTTTCGAAGTTTTTCATCTTTGATTACAGAATTATTAAGGACAACAAAAAACGATCAAAATGACTTTGGAAATGTAAATCGGATCAGTTTTGACAAAGTTATGGCTGTTTGAAGTCTCAGAAGGTAATTTTTGGGAATTTGACATTTTTTTTGTCATTATGACTTTTGACAAGTAAACCGAATTTTCGAAGTTTTTCAACTTTGATTACAGAATTATTAAGGACAATAAACAACGATCAAAATGACTTTGGAAATGTAAATCGGATCAGTTTTGACAAAGTTATGGCTGTTTGAAGTCTCAGAAGGTAATTTTTGGGAATTTGGAAACTATTTTGTCATTATGACTTTTAACAAGAAAACCGAATTTCTGAAGTTTTTCAACTTTGATTACAGAATTATTAAGGACAATAAACAACGATCAAAATGACTTTGGAAATGTAAATCGGATCAGTTTTGACAAAGTTATGGCTGTTTGAAGTCTCAGAAGGTAATTTTTGGGAATTTGGAAATTTTTTTGTCATTATGACTTTTAACAAGTAAACCGAATTTCTGAAGTTTTTTAACTTTGATTACAGAATTATTAAGGACAATAAACAACGATCAAAATGACTTTGGAAATGTAAATCGGATCAGTTTTGACAAAGTTATGGCTGTTTGAAGTCTCAGAAGGTAATTTTTGGGAATTTGGCAATTTTTTTGTCATAATGACTTTTGACAAGTAAACCGAATTTCTGAAGTTTTTCAACTTTGATTACAGAATTATTAAGGACAATAAACAACGATCAAAATGACTTTGCAAATGTAAATCGGATCAGTTTTGACAAAGTTATGGCTGTTTGAAGTCTCAGAAGGTAATTTTTGGGAATTTGGAAACTTATATGTCAACATGACTTTTAACAAGAAAACCGAATTTCTGAAGTTTTTCAACTTTGATTACAGAATTATTAAGGACAATAAACAACGATCAAAATGACTTTGGAAATGTAAATCGGATCAGTTTTGACAAAGTTATGGCTGTTTGAAGTCTCAGAAGGTAATTTTTGGGAATTTGGAAATTTTTTTGTCATTATGACTTTTTGACAAGAAAACCGAAATTCTGAAGTTTTTCATCTTTGATTACAGAATTATTAAGGACAATAAACAACGATCAAAATGACTTTGGAAATGTAAATCGGATCAGTTTTGACAAAGCTATGGCGGTTTGAAGTCTCAGAAGGTAATTTTTTGGAACTTGGAAACTTACATGTCAACATGACTTTTAGCAAGTAAGCCGAATTTCTGAAGTTTATCAACTTTGATTACAGAATTAATAAAGACAATAAACAACGATCAAAATGACTTCGGAAATGTAAATCGGATCAGTTTTGACAAAGTAATGTCTGTTTGAAGTCTCAGAAGGTTATTTTTGGGAATTTGGCAACTATTTTTTCATTATGAATTTTGACAAGTAAACTGAATCATCGAAGCTTTTTATCTTAGATAACAGAATTATGAAAGACAATAAACAACGATCAAAATGACTTTGGAAATGTAAATCGGATCAGTTTTGACAAAGTTATGGCGGTTTGAAGTCTCAGAAGGTAATTTTTGGGAATTTGGCAATTTTTTTGTTATAATGATTTTTGACAAGTAAACCGAATTTCTGAAGCTTTTCAACTTTGATTAGAGAATTATTAAGGACAATAAACAACGATCAAAATGACTTTGGAAATGTAAATCGGATCAGTTTTGACAAAGTTATGGCTGTTTGAAGTCTCAGAAGGTAATTTTTTGGAATTTGGCAACTACTTTGTCATTATGACTTTTGTCAAGAAAACCAAATTTCAGAAGTTTTTCATCTTTGATTATAGAATTATTAAGGACAATAAACAACGATCAAAATGACTTTTCAAATGTAAATCGGATCAGTTTTGACAAAGTTATGGCTGTTTGAAGTCTCAGAAGGTAATTTTTGGGAATTTGGAAACTTACATGTCAACATGACTTTTGAAAAGAAAACTGAATTTTCGAAGTTTTTTAACTTTGATTACAGAATTATTAAGGACAATAAACAACGATCAAAATGACTTTGGAAATGTAAATCGGATCAGTTTTGACAAAGTTATGGCTGTTTGAAGTCTCAGAAGGTAATTTTTTGGAATTTGGCAACTACTTTGTCATTATGACTTTTGTCAAGAAAACCAAATTTCAGAAGTTTTTCATCTTTGATTATAGAATTATTAAGGACAATAAACAACGATCAAAATGACTTTGGAAATGTAAATCGGATCAGTTTTGACAAAGTTATGGCTGTTTGAAGTCTCAGAAGGTAATTTTTGGAATTTGGAAACTTACATGTCAACATGACTTTTGAAAAGAAAACTGAATTTTCGAAGTTTTTTAACTTTGATTACAGAATTATTAAGGACAATAAACAACGATCAAAATGACTTTGGAAATGTAAATCGGATCAGTTTTGACAAAGTTATGGCTGTTTGAAGTCTCAGAAGGTAATTTTTTGGAACTTGGAAACTTACATGTCAACATGACTTTTAGCAAGTAAGCCGAATTTCTGAAGTTTATCAACTTTGATTACAGAATCATTATGGACAATAAACAACGATCAAAATGACTTTGGAAATGTAAATCGGATCAGTTTTGACAAAGTTATGGCTGTTTGAAGTCTCAGAAGGTAATTTTTGGGAATTTGGCAATTTTTTTGTTATAATGATTTTTGACAAGTAAACCGAATTTCTGAAGCTTTTCAACTTTGATTACAGAATTATTAAGGACAATAAACAACGATGAAATTGACTTTGGAAATGTAAATCGGATCAGTTTTGACAAAGTTATGGCTGTTTGAAGTCTCAGAAGGTAATTTTTGGGAATTTGACATTTTTTTTGTCATTATGACTTTTGACAAGAAAACCGAAATTCTGAAGTTTTTCATCTTTGATTACAGAATTATTAAGGACAATAAACAACGATCAAAATGACTTTGGAAATGTAAATCGGATCAGTTTTGACAAAGCTATGGCGGTTTGAAGTCTCAGAAGGTAATTTTTTGGAACTTGGAAACTTACATGTCAACATGACTTTTAGCAAGTAAGCCGAATTTCTGAAGTTTATCAACTTTGATTACAGAATTAATAAAGACAATAAACAACGATCAAAATGACTTTGGAAATGTAAATCGGATCAGTTTTGACAAAGTTATGGCTGTTTGAAGTCTCAGAAGGTAATTTTTGGGAATTTGGCAATTTTTTTGTTATAATGATTTTTGACAAGTAAACCGAATTTCTGAAGCTTTTCAACTTTGATTACAGAATTATTAAGGACAATAAACAACGATCAAAATGACTTTGGAAATGTAAATCGGATCAGTTTTGACAAAGTTATGGCTGTTTGAAGTCTCAGAAGGTAATTTTTTGGAATTTGGCAACTTCTTTGTCATTATGACTTTTGTCAAGAAAACCAAATTTCAGAAGTTTTTCATCTTTGATTACAGAATTATTAAGGACAATAAACAACGATCAAAATGACTTTTCAAATGTAAATCGGATCAGTTTTGACAAAGTTATGGCTGTTTGAAGTCTCAGAAGGTAATTTTTGGGAATTTGGAAACTTACATGTCAACATGACTTTTGAAAAGAAAACTGAATTTTCGAAGTTTTTTAACTTTGATTACAGAATTATTAAGGACAATAAACAACGATCAAAATGACTTTGGAAATGTAAATCGGATCAGTTTTGACAAAGTTATGGCGGTTTGAAGTCTCAGAAGGTAATTTTTTGGAACTTGGAAACTTACATGTCAACATGACTTTTAGCAAGTAAACCGAATTTCTGAAGTTTATCAACTTTGATTACAGAATTATTATGGACAATAAACAACGATCAAAATGACTTTGGAAATGTAAATCGGATCAGTTTTGACAAAGTTATGGCTGTTTGAAGTCTCAGAAGGTAATTTTTGGGAATTTGGCAATTTTTTTGTTATAATGATTTTTGACAAGTAAACCGAATTTCTGAAGCTTTTCAACTTTGATTACAGAATTATTAAGGACAATAAACAACGATCAAAATGACTTTGGAAATGTAAATCGGATCAGTTTTGACAAAGTTATGGCTGTTTGAAGTCTCAGAAGGTAATTTTTGGGAATTTGACATTTTTTTTGTCATTATGACTTTTGACAAGAAAACCGAAATTCTGAAGTTTTTCATCTTTGATTACAGAATTATTAAGGACAATAAACAACGATCAAAATGACTTTGGAAATGTAAATCGGATCAGTTTTGACAAAGTTATGGCGGTTTGAAGTCTCAGAAGGTAATTTTTTGGAACTTGGAAACTTACATGTCAACATGACTTTTAGCAAGTAAGCCGAATTTCTGAAGTTTATCAACTTTGATTACAGAATTAATAAAGACAATAAACAACGATCAAAATGACTTTGGAAATGTAAATCGGATCAGTTTTGACAAAGTAATGTCTGTTTGAAGTCTCAGAAGGTTATTTTTGGGAATTTGGCAACTATTTTTTCATTATGAATTTTGACAAGTAAACTGAATCATCGAAGCTTTTTATCTTAGATAACAGAATTATGAAAGACAATAAACAACGATCAAAATGACTTTGGAAATGTAAATCGGATCAGTTTTGACAAAGTTATGGCGGTTTGAAGTCTCAGAAGGTAATTTTTTGGAACTTGGAAACTATTTTTTCATTATGAATTTTGACAAGTAAACTGAATCTCCGAAGTTTTTTATCTTAGATAACAGAATTATTAAGGACAATAAACAACGATCAAAATGACTTTGGAAATGTAAATCGGATCAGCTTTGACAAAGTTATGGCTGTTTGAAGTTTTAGAAGGTAATTTTTTGGAATTTGGCAACTTCTTTGTCATTATGACTTTTGTCAAGAAAACCAAATTTTAGAAGTTTTTCATCTTTGATTACAGAATTATTAAGGACAATTAAAAACGATCAAAATGACTTTGGAAATGTAAATCGGATCAGTTTTGACAAAGTTATGGCTGTTTGAAGTCTCAGAAGGTAATTTTTTGGAATTTGGAAACTTACTTGTCAACATGACTTTTGACAAGAAAACTGAATTTCCGAAGTTTTTCAACTTTGATTACAGAATTATTCAGGACAATCAACAACGATCAAAATGACTTTGGAAATGTAAATCGGATCAGTTTTGACAAAGTTATGGCTGTTTGAAGTCTCAGAAGGTAATTTTTGGGAATTTGGCAACTATTTTATCATTTTGACTTTTAACAAGTAAACCGAATTTCTGAAGTTTTTCAACTTTGATTACAGAATTATTCAGGACAATAAACAACGATCAAATTGACTTTGGAAATGTAAATCGGATCAGTTTTGACAAAGTTATGGCTGTTTGAAGTCTCAGAAGGTAATTTTTGGGAATTTGACATTTTTTTTGACATTATGACTTTTGACAAGTAAACCGAATTTTCGAAGTTTTTTAACTTTGATTACAGAATTATTAAGGACAAAAAACAACGATCAAAATGACTTTGCAAATGTAAATCGGATCAGTTTTGACAAAGTTATGGCTGTTTGAGGTCTCAGAATGTAATTTTTGGGAATTTGGCAGCTATTTTGTCATTATGACTTTTAACAAGAAAACCGAATTTCTGAAGTTTTTCAACTTTGATTACAGAATTATTAAGGACAATAAACAACGATCGAAATTGACTTTGGAAATGTAAATCGGATCAGTTTTGACAAAGTTATGGCTGTTTGAAGTCTCAGAAGGTAATTTTTGGGAATTTGAAATTTTTTTTGTCATTATGACTTTTGACAAGAAAACCGAATTTCTGAAGTTTTTCAACTTTGATTACAGAATTATTAAGGACAATAAACAACGATCAAAATGACTTTGGAAATGTAAATCGGATCAGTTTTGACAAAGTTATGGCGGTTTGAAGTCTCAGAAGGTAATTTTTTGGAACTTGGAAACTTACATGTCAACATGACTTTTAGCAAGTAAGCCGAATTTCTGAAGTTTATCAACTTTGATTACAGAATTATTAAAGACAATAAACAACGATCAAAATGACTTCGGAAATGTAAATCGGATCAGTTTTGACAAAGTAATGTCTGTTTGAAGTCTCAGAAGGTAATTTTTGGGAATTTGGCAACTATTTTTTACATTATGAATTTTGACAAGTAAACCGAATTTTCGAAGCTTTTTATCTTAGATAACAGAATTATTAAAGACAATAAACAACGATCAAAATGACTTTGGAAATGTAAATCGGATCAGTTTTGACAAAGTTATGGCTGTTTGAAGTCTCAGAAGGTAATTTTTGGGAATTTGGCAACTATTTTGTCATTATGACTTTTAACAAGAAAACCGAATTTCTGAAGTTTTTCAACTTTGATTACAGAATTATTAAGGACAATAAACAACGATCAAATTGACTTTGGAAATGTAAATCGGATCAGTTTTGACAAAGTTATGGCTGTTTGAAGTCTCAGAAGGTAATTTTTGGGAATTTGAAATTTTTTTTGTCATTATGACTTTTGACAAGAAAACCGAATTTCTGAAGTTTTTTAACTTTGATTACAGAATTATTAAAGACAATAAACAACGATCAAAATGACTTTGGAAATGTAAATCGGATCAGTTTTGACAAAGTTATGGCGGTTTGAAGTCTCAGAAGTTAATTTTTGGGAATTAGGCAATTTTTTTGTTATAATGATTTTTGACAAGTAAACCGAATTTCTGAAGCTTTTCAACTTTGATTACAGAATTATTAAGGACAATAAACAACGATCAAAATGACTTTGGAAATGTAAATCGGATCAGTTTTGACAAAGTTATGGCTGTTTGAAGTCTCAGAAGGTAATTTTTTGGAATTTGGCAACTACTTTGTCATTATGACTTTTGTCAAGAAAACCAAATTTCAGAAGTTTTTCATCTTTGATTATAGAATTATTAAGGACAATAAACAACGATCAAAATGACTTTGCAAATGTTAATCAGATCAGTTTTGACAAATTTATGGCTGTTTGAAGTCTCAGAAGGTAATTTTTTGGAATTTGGAAACTAACATGTCAACATGACTTTTGAAAAGAAAACTGAATTTTCGAAGTTTTTTTACTTTGATTACAGAATTATTAAGGACAATAAACAACGATCAAAATGACTTTGCAAATGTAAATCGGATCAGTTTTGACAAAGTTATGGCTGTTTGAAGTCTCAGAAGGTAATTTTTTGGAACTTGGAAACTTACATGTCAACATGACTTTTAGCAAGTAAGCCGAATTTCTGAAAATTATCAACTTTGATTACAGAATCATTATGGACAATAAACAACGATCAAAATGACTTTGGAAATGTAAATCGGATCAGTTTTGACAAAGTTATGGCTGTTTGAAGTCTCAGAAGGTAATTTTTGGGAATTTGGCAATTTTTTTGTTATAATGATTTTTGACAAGTAAACCGAATTTCTGATGCTTTTAAACTTTGATTACAGAATTATTAAGGACAATAAACAACGATGAAATTGACTTTGGAAATGTAAATCGGATCAGTTTTGACAAAGTTATGGCTGTTTGAAGTCTCAGAAGGTAATTTTTGGGAATTTGACATTTTTTTTGTCATTATGACTTTTGACAAGAAAACCGAAATTCTGAAGTTTTTCATCTTTGATTACAGAATTATTAAGGACAATAAACAACGATCAAAATGACTTTGGAAATGTAAAGCGGATCAGTTTTGACAAAGCTATGGCGGTTTGAAGTCTCAGAAGGTAATTTTTTGGAACTTGGAAACTTACATGTCAACATGACTTTTAGCAAGTAAGCCGAATTTCTGAAGTTTATCAACTTTGATTACAGAATTAATAAAGACAATAAACAACGATCAAAATGACTTCGGAAATGTAAATCGGATCAGTTTTGACAAAGTAATGTCTGTTTGAAGTCTCAGAAGGTTATTTTTGGGAATTTGGCAACTATTTTTTCATTATGAATTTTGACAAGTAAACTGAATCATCGAAGCTTTTTATCTTAGATAACAGAATTATGAAAGACAATAAACAACGATCAAAATGACTTTGGAAATGTAAATCGGATCAGTTTTGACAAAGTTATGGCGGTTTGAAGTCTCAGAAGGTAATTTTTGGGAATTTGGCAACTATTTTATCATTTTGACTTTTAACAAGTAAACCGAATTTCTGAAGTTTTTCAACTTTGATTACAGAATTATTAAGGACAATAAACAACGATCAAAATGACTTTGGAAATGTAAATCGGATCAGTTTTGACAAAGTTATGGCTGTTTGAAGTCTCAGAAGGTAATTTTTGGGAATTTGACAATTTATTTGTCATTATGACTTTTGACAAGAAAACCGAATTTTCGAAGTTTTTTAACTTTGATTACAGAATTATTAAGGACAATAAACAACGATCAAAATGACTTTGGAAATGTAAATCGGATCAGTTTTGACAAAGTTATGGCGGTTTGAAGTCTCAGAAGGTAATTTTTGGGAATTAGGAAATTTTTTTGTTATAATGATTTTTGACAAGTAAACCGAATTTCTGAAGTTTTTCAACTTTGATTACAGAATTATTAAGGACAATAAACAACGATCAAAATGACTTTGGAAATGTAAATCGGATCAGTTTTGACAAAGTTATGGCTGTTTGAAGTCTCAGAAGGTAATTTTTTGGAATTTGGCAACTACTTTGTCATTATGACTTTTGTCAAGAAAACCAAATTTCAGAAGTTTTTCATCTTTGATTATAGAATTATTAAGGACAATAAACAACGATCAAAATGACTTTGCAAATGTTAATCAGATCAGTTTTGACAAATTTATGGCTGTTTGAAGTCTCAGAAGGTAATTTTTTGGAATTTGGAAACTAACATGTCAACATGACTTTTGAAAAGAAAACTGAATTTTCGAAGTTTTTTTACTTTGATTACAGAATTATTAAGGACAATAAACAACGATCAAAATGACTTTGCAAATGTAAATCGGATCAGTTTTGACAAAGTTATGGCTGTTTGAAGTCTCAGAAGGTAATTTTTTGGAACTTGGAAACTTACATGTCAACATGACTTTTAGCAAGTAAGCCGAATTTCTGAAGATTATCAACTTTGATTACAGAATCATTATGGACAATAAACAACGATCAAAATGACTTTGGAAATGTAAATCGGATCAGTTTTGACAAAGTTATGGCTGTTTGAAGTCTCAGAAGGTAATTTTTGGGAATTTGGCAATTTTTTTGTTATAATGATTTTTGACAAGTAAACCGAATTTCTGATGCTTTTCAACTTTGATTACAGAATTATTAAGGACAATAAACAACGATGAAATTGACTTTGGAAATGTAAATCGGATCAGTTTTGACAAAGTTATGGCTGTTTGAAGTCTCAGAAGGTAATTTTTGGGAATTTGACATTTTTTTTGTCATTATGACTTTTGACAAGAAAACCGAAATTCTGAAGTTTTTCATCTTTGATTACAGAATTATTAAGGACAATAAACAACGATCAAAATGACTTTGGAAATGTAAATCGGATCAGTTTTGACAAAGCTATGGCGGTTTGAAGTCTCAGAAGGTAATTTTTTGGAACTTGGAAACTTACATGTCAACATGACTTTTAGCAAGTAAGCCGAATTTCTGAAGTTTATCAACTTTGATTACAGAATTAATAAAGACAATAAACAACGATCAAAATGACTTCGGAAATGTAAATCGGATCAGTTTTGACAAAGTAATGTCTGTTTGAAGTCTCAGAAGGTTATTTTTGGGAATTTGGCAACTATTTTTTCATTATGAATTTTGACAAGTAAACTGAATCATCGAAGCTTTTTATCTTAGATAACAGAATTATGAAAGACAATAAACAACGATCAAAATGACTTTGGAAATGTAAATCGGATCAGTTTTGACAAAGTTATGGCGGTTTGAAGTCTCAGAAGGTAATTTTTGGGAATTTGGCAACTATTTTGTCATTATGACTTTTGACAAGTAAACCGAATTTCTGAAGTTTTTCAACTTTGATTACAGAATTATTAAGGACAATAAACAACGATCAAAATGACTTTGCAAATGTAAATCGGATCAGTTTTGACAAAGTTATGGCTGTTTGAAGTCTCAGAAGGTAATTTTTGGGAATTTGGCAATTATTTTGTCATTATGACTTTTAACAAGAAAACCGAATTTCTGAAGTTTTTCAACTTTGATTACAGAATTATTAAGGACAATATACAACGATCAAATTGACTTTGGAAATGTAAATTGGATCAGTTTTGACAAAGTTATGGCTGTTTGAAGTCTCAGAAGGTAATTTTTGATAATTTAAAATTTTTTTTGTCATTATGACTTTTGACAAGTTAACCGAATTTCTGAAGTTTTTTGACTTTGATTACAGAATTATTAAAGACAATAAACAACGATCAAAATGACTTTGGAAATGTAAATCGGATCAGTTTTGACAAAGTTATGGCGGTTTGAAGACTCAGAAGTTAATTTTTGGGAATTAGGCAATTTTTTTGTTATAATGATTTTTGACAAGTAAACCGAATTTCTGAAGCTTTTCAACTTTGATTACAGAATTATTAAGGACAATAAACAACGATCAAAATGACTTTGGAAATGTAAATCGGATCAGTTTTGACAAAGTTATGGCTGTTTGAAGTCTCAGAAGGTAATTTTTTGGAATTTGGCAACTACTTTGTCATTATGACTTTTGTCAAGAAAACCAAATTTCAGAAGTTTTTCATCTTTGATTACAGAATTATTAAGGACAATAAACAACGATCAAAATGACTTTGCAAATGTTAATCAGATCAGTTTTGACAAATTTATGGCTGTTTGAAGTCTCAGAAGGTAATTTTTTGGAATTTGGAAACTAACATGTCAACATGACTTTTGAAAAGAAAACTGAATTTTCGAAGTTTTTTTACTTTGATTACAGAATTATTAAGGACAATAAACAACGATCAAAATGACTTTGCAAATGTAAATCGGATCAGTTTTGACAAAGTTATGGCTGTTTGAAGTCTCAGAAGGTAATTTTTTGGAACTTGGAAACTTACATGTCAACATGACTTTTAGCAAGTAAGCCGAATTTCTGAAAATTATCAACTTTGATTACAGAATCATTATGGACAATAAACAACGATCAAAATGACTTTGGAAATGTAAATCGGATCAGTTTTGACAAAGTTATGGCTGTTTGAAGTCTCAGAAGGTAATTTTTGGGAATTTGGCAATTTTTTTGTTATAATGATTTTTGACAAGTAAACCGAATTTCTGATGCTTTTCAACTTTGATTACAGAATTATTAAGGACAATAAACAACGATGAAATTGACTTTGGAAATGTAAATCGGATCAGTTTTGACAAAGTTATGGCTGTTTGAAGTCTCAGAAGGTAATTTTTGGGAATTTGACATTTTTTTTGTCATTATGACTTTTGACAAGAAAACCGAAATTCTGAAGTTTTTCATCTTTGATTACAGAATTATTAAGGACAATAAACAACGATCAAAATGACTTTGGAAATGTAAATCGGATCAGTTTTGACAAAGTTATGGCGGTTTGAAGTCTCAGAAGGTAATTTTTTGGAACTTGGAAACTTACATGTCAACATGACTTTTAGCAAGTAAGCCGAATTTCTGAAGTTTATCAACTTTGATTACAGAATTAATAAAGACAATAAACAACGATCAAAATGACTTCGGAAATGTAAATCGGATCAGTTTTGACAAAGTAATGTCTGTTTGAAGTCTCAGAAGGTTATTTTTGGGAATTTGGCAACTATTTTTTCATTATGAATTTTGACAAGTAAACTGAATCATCGAAGCTTTTTATCTTAGATAACAGAATTATGAAAGACAATAAACAACGATCAAAATGACTTTGGAAATGTAAATCGGATCAGTTTTGACAAAGTTATGGCGGTTTGAAGTCTCAGAAGGTAATTTTTGGGAATTTGGCAATTTTTTTGTTATAATGATTTTTGACAAGTAAACCGAATTTCTGAAGCTTTTCAACTTTGATTACAGAATTATTAAGGACAATAAACAACGATCAAAATGACTTTGGAAATGTAAATCGGATCAGTTTTGACAAAGTTATGGCTGTTTGAAGTCTCAGAAGGTAATTTTTTGGAATTTGGCAACTACTTTGTCATTATGACTTTTGTCAAGAAAACCGAATTTCAGAAGTTTTTCATCTTTGATTATAGAATTATTAAGGACAATAAACAACGATCAAAATGACTTTTCAAATGTAAATCGGATCAGTTTTGACAAAGTTATGGCTGTTTGAAGTCTCAGAAGGTAATTTTTTGGAATTTGGAAACTTACATGTCAACATGACTTTTGAAAAGAAAACTGAATTTTCGAAGTTTTTTAACTTTGATTACAGAATTATTAAGGACAATAAACAACGATCAAAATGACTTTGGAAATGTAAATCGGATCAGTTTTGACAAAGTTATGGCTGTTTGAAGTCTCAGAAGGTAATTTTTTGGAACTTGGAAACTTACATGTCAACATGACTTTTAGGAAGTAAGCCGAATTTCTGAAGTTTATCAACTTTGATTACAGAATCATTATGGACAATAAACAACGATCAAAATGACTTTGGAAATGTAAATCGGATCAGTTTTGACAAAGTTATGGCTGTTTGAAGTCTCAGAAGGTAATTTTTGGGAATTTGGCAATTTTTTTGTTGTAATGATTTTTGACAAGTAAACCGAATTTCTGATGCTTTTCAACGTTGATTACAGAATTATTAAGGACAATAAACAACGATGCAATTGACTGTGGAAATGTAAATCGGATCAGTTTTGACAAAGTTATGGCTGTTTGAAGTCTCAGAAGGTAATTTTTGGGAATTTGACATTTTTTTTGTCATTATGACTTTTGACAAGAAAACCGAAATTCTGAAGTTTTTCATCTTTGATTACAGAATTATTAAGGACAATAAACAACGATCAAAATGACTTTGGAAATGTAAATCGGATCAGTTTTGACAAAGTTATGGCGGTTTGAAGTCTCAGAAGGTAATTTTTTGGAAATTGGAAACTTACATGTCAACATGACTTTTAACAAGTAAGCCGAATTTCTGAAGTTTATCAACTTTGATTACAGAATTAATAAAGACAATAAACAACGATCAAAATGATTTTGGAAATGTAAATCGGATCAGTTTTGACAAAGTAATGTCTGTTTGAAGTCTCAGAAGGTTATTTTTGGGAATTTGGCAACTATTTTTTCATTATGAATTTTGACAAGTAAACTGAATCATCGAAGCTTTTTATCTTGGATAACAGAATTATGAAAGACAATAAACAACGATCAAAATGACTTTGGAAATGTAAATCGGATCAGTTTTGACAAAGTTATGGCGGTTTGAAGTCTCAGAAGGTAATTTTTGGGAATTTGGCAATTTTTTTGTTATAATGATTTTTGACAAGTAAACCGAATTTCTGAAGCTTTTCAACTTTGATTACAGAATTATTAAGGACAATAAACAACGATCAAAATGACTTTGGAAATGTAAATCGGATCAGTTTTGACAAAGTTATGGCTGTTTGAAGTCTCAGAAGGTAATTTTTTGGAATTTGGCAACTACTTTGTCATTATGACTTTTGTCAAGAAAACCAAATTTCAGAAGTTTTTCAACTTTGATTATAGAATTATTAAGGACAATAAACAACGATCAAAATGACTTTTCAAATGTAAATCGCATCAGTTTTGACAAAGTTATGGCTGTTTGAAGTCTCAGAAGGTAATTTTTTGGAATTTGGAAACTTACATGTCAACATAACTTTTGAAAAGAAAACTGAATTTTCGAAGTTTTTTAACTTTGATTACAGAATTATTAAGGACAATAAACAACGATCAAAATGACTTTGGAAATGTAAATCGGATCAGTTTTGACAAAGTAATGTCTGTTTGAAGTCTCAGAAGGTTATTTTTGGGAATTTGGCAACTATTTTTTCATTATGAATTTTGACAAGTAAACTGAATCTCCGAAGCTTTTTATCTTAGATAACAGAATTATAAAGGACAATAAACAACGATCAAAATGACTTTGCAAATGTAAATCGGATCAGTTTTGACAAAGTTATGGCTGTTTGAAGTCTCAGAAGGTAATTTTTTGGAACTTGGAAACTTACATGTCAACATGACTTTTAGCAAGTAAGCCGAATTTCTGAAGTTTATCAACTTTGATTACAGAATCATTATGGACAATAAACAACGATCAAAATGACTTTGGAAATGTAAATCGGATCAGTTTTGACAAAGTAATGTCTGTTTGAAGTCTCAGAAGGTTATTTTTGGGAATTTGGCAACTATTTTTTCATTATGAATTTTGACAAGTAAACTGAATCTCCGAAGCTTTTTATCTTAGATAACAGAATTATAAAGGACAATAAACAACGATCAAAATGACTTTGCAAATGTAAATCGGATCAGTTTTGACAAAGTTATGGCGGTTTGAAGTCTCAGAAGGTAATTTTTGGGAATTTGGCAATTTTTTTGTTCTAATGATTTTTGACAAGTAAACCGAATTTCTGATGCTTTTCAACGTTGATTACAGAATTATTAAGGACAATAAACAACGATGCAATTGACTTTGGAAATGTAAATCGGATCAGTTTTGACAAAGTTATGGCTGTTTGAAGTCTCAGAAGGTAATTTTTGGGAATTTGACATTTTTTTTGTCATTATGACTTTTGACAAGAAAACCGAAATTCTGAAGTTTTTCATCTTTGATTACAGAATTATTAAGGACAATAAACAACGATCAAAATGATTTTGGAAATGTAAATCGGATCAGTTTTGACAAAGTTATGGCGGTTTGAAGTCTCAGAAGGTAATTTTTTGGAACTTGGAAACTTACATGTCAACATGACTTTTAGCAAGTAAGCCGAATTTCTGAAGTTTATCAACTTTGATTACAGAATTAATAAAGACAATAAACAACGATCAAAATGATTTTGGAAATGTAAATCGGATCAGTTTTGACAAAGTAATGTCTGTTTGAAGTCTCAGAAGGTTATTTTTGGGAATTTGGCAACTATTTTTTCATTATGAATTTTGACAAGTAAACTGAATCATCGAAGCTTTTTATCTTAGATAACAGAATTATTAAGGACAATAAACAACGATCAAAATGACTTTGGAAATGTAAATCGGATCAGTTTTGACAAAGTTATGGCTGTTTGAAGTCTCAGAAGGTAATTTTTTGGAATTTAGAAACTTACATGTCAACATGACTTTTGAAAAGAAAACTGAATTTCTGAAGTTTTTCATCTTTGATTAAAGAATTATTAAGGACAATAAACAACGATCAAAATGACTTTGCAAATGTAAATCGGATCAGTTTTGACAAAGTTATGGCTGTTTGAAGTCTCAGAAGGTAATTTTTTGGAATTTGGAAACTTACATGTCAACATGACTTTTGAAAAGAAAACTGAATTTTCGAAGTTTTTCAACTTTGATTACAGAATTATTAAGGACAATAAACAACGATCAAAATGACTTTGCAAATGTAAATCGGATCAGTTTTGACAAAGTTATGGCTGTTTGAAGTCTCAGAAGGTAATTTTTTGGAATTTGGCAACTACTTTGTCATTATGACTTTTGTCAAGAAAACCAAATTTCAGAAGTTTTTCATCTTTGATTATAGAATTATTAAGGACAATAAAAAACACTCAAAATGACTTTTCAAATGTAAATCGGATCAGTTCTGACAAAGATATGGCTGTTTGAAGTCTCAGAAGGTAATTTTTTGGAATTTGGAAACTTACATGTCAACATGACTTTTGAAAAGAAAACTGAATTTAAGAAGTTTTTCATCTTTGATTACAGAATTATTAAGGACAATAAACAACGATCAAAATGACTTTGGAAATGTAAATCGGATCAGTTTTGACAAAGTTATGGCGGTTTGAAGTCTCAGAAGGTAATTTTTTGGAATTTGGAAACTTATTTTGTCATTATGACTTTTGACAAGTAAACCGAATTTTCGAAGTTTTTCAACTTTGATTACAGAATTATTAAGGACAATAAACAACGATCAAAATGACTTTGCAAATGTAAATCGGATCAGTTTTGACAAAGTTATGGCTGTTTGAAGTCTCAGAAGGTAATTTTTGGGAATTTGGAAACTTACATGTCAATATGACTTTTGATAAGAAAACCGAATTTCTGAAGTTTTTCATCTTTGATTACAGAATTATTAAGGACAATAAACAACGATCAAAATGACTTTGGAAATGTAAATCGGATCAGTTTTGACAAAGTTATGGCTGTTTAAAGTCTCAGAAGCTAGTTTTTGGGGATTTGGAAACTTACTTGTCAACATGACTTTTGACAAGAAAACTGAATATCCGAAGTTTTTTTTAATTTTGATTACAGAATTATTCATGACAATCAACAACGATCAAAATGACTTTGGAAATGTAAATCGAATCAGTTTTGACAAAGTTATGGCTGTTTGAAGTCTCAGAAGGTAATTTTTAAGAATTTGAAATTTTTTTTGTCATTATGACTTTTGACAAGTAAACCGAATTTTCGAAGTTTTTTATCTAAGATAACAGAATTATTCAGGACAATAAACAACGATCAAAATGACTTTGGAAATGTAAATCGGATCAGCTTTGACAAAGTTATGGCGGTTTGAAGTCTCAGAAGGTAATTTTTGGGAATTTGACATTTGTTTTGTCATTATGACTTTTGACAAGTAAACCGAATTTTCGAAGTTTTTTAACTTTGATTACAGAATTATTAAGGACAATAAACAACGATCAAAATGACTTTGCAAATGTAAATCGGATCAGTTTTGACAAAGTTATGGCTGTTAGAAGTCTCAGAAGGTAATTTTTTGGAATTTGGAAACTAACATGTCAACATTACTTTTGATAAGAAAACCGAAATTCTGAACTTTTTCATCTTTGATTACAGAATTATTAAGGACAACAAACAACGATCAAAATAGCTTTGGAAATGTAAATCGGATCAGTTTTGACAAAGTTATGGCTGTTAAAAGTCTCAGAAGCTAATTTTTGGGGATTTGGAAACTTACTTGTCAACATGACTTTTGACAAGAAAACTGAATATCCGAAGTTTTTTAACTTTGATTACAGAATTATTCATGACAATCAACAACGATCAAAATGACTTTGGAAATGTAAATCGAATCAGTTTTGACAAAGTTATGGCTGTTTGAAGTCTCAGAAGGTAATTTTTAAGAATTTGACATTTTTTTTGTCATTATGACTTTTGACAAGTAAACCGAGTTTTCGAAGTTTTTTATCTTAGATAACAGAATTATTAAGGACAATAAACAACGATCAAAATGACTTTGGAAATGTAAATCGGATCAGCTTTGACAAAGTTATGGCGGTTTGAAGTCTCAGAAGATAATTTTTTGGGAATTTGGCATTATTTTTTTCATTACGAATTTTGACAAGTAAACTGAATCTCCGAAGTTTTTTATCTTAGATAACAGAATTATTAAGGACAATAAACAACGATCAAAATGACTTTGGAAATGTAAATCGGATCAGTTTTGACAAAGTAATGTCTGTTGGAAGTCTCAGAAGGTTATTTTTGGAACTTGGAAACTTACATGTCAACATGACTTTTAGCAAGTAAGCCGAATTTCTGAAGTTTTTCAACTTTGATTACAGAATCATTATGGACAATAAACAACGATCAAAATGACTTTGGAAATGTAAATCGGATCAGTTTTGACAAAGTTATGGCTGTTTGAAGTCTCAGAAGGTAATTTTTTGGAATTTAGAAACTTACATGTCAACATGACTTTTGAAAAGAAAACTGAATTTCAGAAGTTTTTCATCTTTGATTATATAATTATTAAGGACAATAAACAACGATCAAAATGACTTTTCAAATGTAAATCGCATCAGTTTTGACAAAGTTATGGCTGTTTGAAGTCTCAGAAGGTAATTTTTTGGAATTTGGAAACTTACATGTCAACATAACTTTTGAAAAGAAAACTGAATTTTCGAAGTTTTTTAACTTTGATTACAGAATTATTAAGGACAATAAACAACGATCAAAATGACTTTGCAAATGTAAATCGGATCAGTTTTGACAAAGTTATGGCTGTTTGAAGTCTCAGAAGGTAATTTTTTGGAATTTGGCAACTACTTTGTCATTATGACTTTTGTCAAGAAAACCAAATTTCAGAAGTTTTTCATCTTTGATTATAGAATTATTAAGGACAATAAAAAACACTCAAAATGACTTTTCAAATGTAAATCGGATCAGTTCTGACAAAGATATGGCTGTTTGAAGTCTCAGAAGGTAATTTTTTGGAATTTGGAAACTTACATGTCAACATGACTTTTGAAAAGAAAACTGAATTTAAGAAGTTTTTCATCTTTGATTACAGAATTATTAAGGACAATAAACAACGATCAAAATGACTTTGGAAATGTAAATCGGATCAGTTTTAAAAAAGTTATGGCGGTTTGAAGTCTCAGAAGATAATTTTTTGGAACTTGGAAACTTACATAACAATATGACTTTTAGCAATTAAACCGAATTTCTGAAGTTTTTCAACTTTGATGACACAATCATTATGGACAATAAACAACGATCAAAATGACTTTGGAAATGTAAATAGGATCAGTTTTGACAAAGCTATGGCTGTTTGAAGTCTCAGAAGGTAATTTTTGGGAATTTGGCAATTTTTTTGTTATAATGATTTTTGACAAGTAAACCGAATTTCTGAAGCTTTTCAACTTTGATTACAGAATTATTAAGGACAATAAACAACGATCAAATTGACTTTGGAAATGTAAATCGGATCAGTTTTGACAAAGTTATGGCGGTTTGAAGTCTCAGAAGGTAATTTTTGGGAATTTGACATTTTTTTTGTCATTATGACTTTTGACAAGTAAACCGAATTTTCGAAGTTTTTTAACTTTGATTACAGAATTATTAAGGACAATAAACAACGATCAAAATGACTTTGCAAATGTAAATCGGATCAGTTTTGACAAAGTTATGGCTGTTTGAAGTCTCAGAAGGTAATTTTTTGGAATTTGGAAACTAACATGTCAACATTACTTTTGATAAGAAAACCGAAATTCTGAAGTTTTTCATCTTTGATTACAGAATTATTAAGGACAACAAACAACGATCAAAATAACTTTGGAAATGTAAATCGGATCAGTTTTGACAAAGTTATGGCTGTTTAAAGTCTCAGAAGCTAGTTTTTGGGGATTTGGAAACTTACTTGTCAACATGACTTTTGACAAGAAAACTGAATATCCGAAGTTTTTTTTAATTTTGATTACAGAATTATTCATGACAATCAACAACGATCAAAATGACTTTGGAAATGTAAATCGAATCAGTTTTGACAAAGTTATGGCTGTTTGAAGTCTCAGAAGGTAATTTTTAAGAATTTGAAATTTTTTTTGTCATTATGACTTTTGACAAGTAAACCGAATTTTCGAAGTTTTTTATCTAAGATAACAGAATTATTCAGGACAATAAACAACGATCAAAATGACTTTGGAAATGTAAATCGGATCAGCTTTGACAAAGTTATGGCGGTTTGAAGTCTCAGAAGGTAATTTTTGGGAATTTGACATTTATTTTGTCATTATGACTTTTGACAAGTAAACCGAATTTTCGAAGTTTTTTAACTTTGATTACAGAATTATTAAGGACAATAAACAACGATCAAAATGACTTTGCAAATGTAAATCGGATCAGTTTTGACAAAGTTATGGCTGTTTGAAGTCTCAGAAGGTAATTTTTTGGAATTTGGAAACTAACATGTCAACATTACTTTTGATAAGAAAACCGAAATTCTGAAGTTTTTCATCTTTGATTACAGAATTATTAAGGACAACAAACAACGATCAAAATAACTTTGGAAATGTAAATCGGATCAGTTTTGACAAAGTTATGGCTGTTTAAAGTCTCAGAAGGTAATTTTTGGGGATTTGGAAACTTACTTGTTAACATGACTTTTGACAAGAAAACTGAATATCCGAAGTTTTTCAACTTTGATTACAGAATTATTCATGACAATCAACAACGATCAAAATGACTTTGGAAATGTAAATCGAATCAGTTTTGACAAAGTATGGCTGTTTGAAGTCTCAGAAGGTAATTTTTAAGAATTTGACATTTTTTTTGTCATTATGACTTTTGACAAGTAAACCGATTTTCGAAGTTTTTTATCTTAGATAACAGAATTATTAAGGACAATAAACAACGATCAAAATGACTTTGGAAATGTAAATCGGATCAGTTTTGACAAAGTTATGGCGGTTTGAAGTCTCAGAAGGTAATTTTTTGGAATTTGGCAACTTACATGTCAACATTACGTTTTGACAAGTAAACCGAATTTCTGAAGTTTTTCATCTTTGATTACAGAATTATTAAGGACAATAAACAACGATCAAAATGACTTTGGAAATGTAAATCGGATCAGTTTTGACAAAGTTATGGCGGTTTGAAGTCTCAGAAGGTAATTTTTTGGAATTTGGAAACTTACATGTCAACATGACTTTTGACAAGAAAACCGAATTTCTGAAGTTTTTCATCTTTGATTACAGAATTATTAAGGACAATAAACAACGATCAAAATGACTTTGGAAATGTAAATCGGATCAGTTTTGACAAAGTTATGGCTGTTTAAAGTCTCAGAAGGTAATTTTTTGGAATTTGGAAACTAACATGTCAATATGACTTTTGAAAAGAAAACTGAATTTAAGAAGTTTTTCATCTTTGATTACAGAATTATTAAGGACAATAAACAACGATCAAAATGACTTTGGAAATGTAAATCGGATCAGTTTTGACAAAGTAATGTCTGTTTGAAGTCTCAGAAGGTTATTTTTGGGAATTTGGCATTTTATTTTTTCATTACGAATTTTGACAAGTAAACTGAATCTCCGAAGTTTTTTATATTAGATAACAGAATTATTAAGGACAATAAACAACGATCAAAATGACTTTGGAAATGTAAATCGGATCAGTTTTGGCAAAGTTATGGCGGTTTGAAGTCTCAGAAGGTAATTTTTTGGAATTTGGAAACTTACATGTCAACATTACTTTTGACAAGAAAACCGAAATTCTGAAGTTTTTCATCTTTGATTACAGAATTATTAAGGACAACAAACAACGATCAAAATAACTTTGGAAATGTAAATCGGATCAGCTTTGACAAAGTTATGGCGGTTTGAAGTCTCAGAAGATAATTTTTGGGGATTTGGAAACTTACTTGTCATTATGACTTTTAGCAAGTAAACCGAATTTCTGAAGTTTTTCAACTTTGATTACAGAATCATTATGGACAATCAACAACGATCAAAATGACTTTGCAAATGTAAATCGGATCAGTTTTGACAAAGTTATGGCTGTTTAAAGTCTCAGAAGGTAATTTTGAAGAATTTGACATTTTTTTTGTTATTATGACTTTTGACAAGTAAACCGAATTTTCGAAGTTTTTTAACTTTGATTACAGAATTATTAAGGACAATAAACAACGATCAAATTGACTTTAAAAATGTAAATCGGATCAGTTTTGACAAAGTTATGGCGGTTTGAAGTCTCAGAAGGTAATTTTTGGAATTTGGAAACTAACATGTCAACATTACTTTTGACAAGAAAACCGAAATTCTGAAGTTTTTCATCTTTGATTACAGAATTATTAAGCACAACAAACAACGATCAAAATAACTTTGGAAATGTTAATCGGATCAGCTTTGACAAAAATATGGCTGTTTAAAGTCTCAGAAGCTAATTTTTGGGGATTTGGAAACTTACATGTCAACATGACTTTTAACAAGTAAACCGAATTTTTGAAGTTTTTCAACTTTGATTACAGAATCATTATGGACAATAAACAACGATCAAAATGACTTTGCAAATGTAAATCGGATCAGTTTTGACAAAGTTATGGCTGTTTAAAGTCTCAGAAGCTGATTTTTGGGGATTTGGAAACTTACATGTCAACATGACTTTTAGCAAGTAAACCGAATTTCTGAAGTTTTTCAACTTTGATTACAGAATCCTTATGGACAATAAACAACGATCAAAATGACTTTGCAAATGTAAATCGGATCAGTTTTGACAAAGTTATGGCTGTTTGAAGTCTCAGAAGGTAATTTTTAAGAATTTGACATTTTTTTTGTCATTATGACTTTTGACAAGTAAACCGAATTTTCGAAGTTTTTATCTTAGATAACAGAATTATTAAGGACAATAAACAACGATCAAAATGACTTTGGAAATGTAAATCGGATCAGTTTTGACAAAGTTATGGCTGTTTGAAGTCTCAGAAGGTAATTTTTTGGAATTTGGAAACTTACATGTCAACATTACTTTTGACAAGAAAACCGAAATTCTGAAGTTTTTCATCTTTGATTACAGAATTATTAAGGACAACAAACAACGATCAAAATAACTTTGGAAATGTAAATCGGATCAGTTTTGACAAAGTTATGGCTGTTTAAAGTCTCAGAAGCTAATTTTTGGGGATTTGGAAACTAACTTGTCAACATGACTTTTGACAAGAAAACTGAATATCCGAAGTTTTTCAACTTTGATTACAGAATTATTCAGGACAATCAACAACGATCAAAATGACTTTGGAAATGTCAATCGAATCAGTTTTGACAAAGTTATGGCTGTTTGAAGTCTCAGAAGGTAATTTTTGGGAATTAAGCAACTATTTTATCATTATGACTTTTAACAAGTAAACCGAATTTCTAAAGTTTTTCAACTTTGATTACAGAATTATTAAGGACAATATACAACGATCAAATTGACTTTGGAAATGTAAATCGGATCAGTTTTGACAAAGTTATGGCTGTTTGAAGTCTCAGAAGGTAATTTTTAAGAATTTGACATTTATTTTGTCATTATGACTTTTGACAAGTAAACCGAATTTTCGAAGTTTTTTAACTTTGATTACAGAATTATTAAGGACAATAAACAACGATCAAAATGACTTTGCAAATGTAAATCGGATCAGTTTTGACAAAGTTATGGCTGTTTAAAGTCTCAGAAGCTAATTTTTGGGGATTTGGAAACTTACTTGTCAACATGACTTTTGACAAGAAAACTGAATATCCGAAGTTTTTCAACTTTGATTACAGAATTATTCAGGACAATCAACAACGATCAAAATGACTTTGGAAATGTAAATCGGATCAGTTTTGACAAAGTTATGGCTGTTTGAAGTCTCAGAAGGTAATTTTTGGGAATTTGGCAATTATTTTTCATTATGACTTTTGACAAGTAAACTGAATTTCTGAAGTTTTTCAACTTTGATTACAGAATTATTAAGGACAATAAACAACGATCAAATTGACTTTGGAAATGTAAATCGGATCAGTTTTGACAAAGTTATGGCTGTTTGAAGTCTCAGAAGGTAATTTTTAGGAATTTGACATTTATTTTTGTCATTATGACTTTTGACAAGTAAACCGAATTTTTCGAAGTTTTTTAACTTTGATTACAGAATTATTAAGGACAATAAACAACGATCAAAATGACTTTGAAAATGTAAATCGGATCAGTTTTGACAAAGTTATGGCTGTTTAAAGTCTCAGAAGCTAATTTTTGGGGATTTGGAAACTAACTTGTCAACATGACTTTTGACAAGAAAACTGAATATCCGAAGTTTTTCAACTTTGATTACAGAATTATTCAGGACAATCAACAACGATCAAAATGACTTTGGAAATGTAAATCGGATCAGTTTTGACAAAGTTATGGCTGTTTGAAGTCTCAGAAGGTAATTTTTGGGAATTTGGCAATTATTTTTCATTATGACTTTTGACAAGAAAACTGAATTTCCGAAGTTTTTCAACTTTGATTACAGAATTATTAAGGACAATAAACAACGATCAAATTGACTTTGAAAATGTAAATCGGATCAGTTTTGACAAAGTTATGGCTGTTTGAAGTCTCAGAAGGTAATTTTTGGGAATTTGACATTTTTTTTGTCATTATGACTTTTGACAAGTAAACCGAATTTTTTCAACTTTGATTACAGAATTATTAAGGACAATAAACAACGATCAAAATGACTTTGCAAATGTAAATCGGATCAGTTTTGACAAAGTTATGGCTGTTTGAAGTCTCAGAAGGTAATTTTTGGGGATTTGGAAACTATACTTGTCAACATGACTTTTGACAAGAAAACTGAATTTCCGAAGTTTTTCAACTTTGATTACAGAATTATTCAGGACAATCAACAACGATCAAAATGACTTTGGAAATGTAAATCGGATCAGTTTTGACAAAGTTATGGCTGTTTGAAGTCTCAGAAGGTAATTTTTGGGAATTTGGCATTTTTTTTTCATTACGAATTTTGACAAGTAAACTGAATTTCCGAAGTTTTTTATCTTTGATAACAGAATTATTAAGGACAATAAACAACGATCAAATTGACTTTGAAAATGTAAATCGGATCAGTTTTGACAAAGTTATGGCTTTTTGAAGTCTCAGAAGGTAATTTTTGGAATTTAAAAACTTACATGTCAACATGACTTTTGACAAGAAAACTGAATTTCCGAAGTTTTTCAACTTTGATTACAGAATTATTCAGGACAATCAACAACGATCAAAATGACTTTGGAAATGTAAATCGGATCAGTTTTGACAAAGTTATGGCTGTTTGAAGTCTCAGAAGGTTATTTTTGGGAATTTGGCATTTATTTTTTCATTATGACTTTTGACAAGTAAACCGAATTTCCGAAGTTTTTCATCTTTGATTACAGAATTATTAAGGACAATAAACAACGATCAAAATGACTTTGAAAATGTAAATCGGATCAGTTTTGACAAAGTTATGGCTGTTTGAAGTCTCAGAAGGTAATTTTTGGGAATTTGACATTGTCAACATGACTTTTGACAAGAAAACTGAATATCCGAAGTTTTTCAACTTTGATTACAGAATTATTAAGGACAATAAACAACGATCAAAATGACTTTGCAAATGTAAATCAGATCAGTTTTGACAAAGTTATGGCTGTTTGAAGTCTCAGAAGGTAATTTTTTGGAATTTGGAAACTAACATGTCAACATTACTTTTGACAAGAAAACCGAAATTCTGAAGTTTTTCATCTTTGATTACAGAATTATTAAGGACAACAAACAACGATCAAAATAACTTTGGAAATGTAAATCGGATCAGTTTTGACAAAGTTATGGCTGTTTAAAGTCTCAGAAGGTAATTTTTGGGGATTTGGAAACTTACTTGTCAATATGACTTTTGACAAGAAAACTGAATTTCCGAAGTTTTTCAACTTTGATTACAGAATTATTCAGGACAATAAACAACGATCAAAATGACTTTGGAAATGTAAATCGAATCAGTTTTGACAAAGTTATGGCTGTTTGAAGTCTCAGAAGGTAATTTTTGGGAATTTGGAAACTATTTTGTCATTATGACTTTTAACAAGTAAACCGAATTTCTGAAGTTTTTCAACTTTGATTACAGAATTATTAAGGACAATAAACAACGATCAAAATGACTTTGGAAATGTAAATCGGATCAGTTTTGACAAAGTTATGGCTGTTTAAAGTCTCAGAAGGTAATTTTTGGGGATTTGGAAACTTACTTGTCAATATGACTTTTGACAAGAAAACTGAATTTCCGAAGTTTTTCAACTTTGATTACAGAATTATTCAGGACAATCAACAACGATCAAAATGACTTTGGAAATGTAAATCGAATCAGTTTTGACAAAGTTATGGCTGTTTGAAGTCTCAGAAGGTAATTTTTGGGAATTTGAGCATACTATTTTGTCATTATGACTTTTAACAAGTAAACCGAATTTCTGAAGTTTTTAACTTTGATTACAGAATTATTAAGGACAATAAACAACGATCAAAATGACTTTGGAAATGTAAATCGGATCAGTTTTGACAAAGTTATGGCTGTTTAAAGTCTCAGAAGCTAATTTTTGGGGATTTGGAAACTTACTTGTCAACATGACTTTTGACAAGAAAACTGAATTTCCGAAGTTTTTCAACTTTGATTACAGAATTATTCAGGACAATCAACAACGATCAAAATGACTTTGGAAATGTAAATCGAATCAGTTTTGACAAAGTTATGGCTGTTTGAAGTCTCAGAAGGTAATTTTTGGGAATTTGGCAATTTTTTTGTTATTATGATTTTTGACAAGTAAACCGAATTTCTGAAGTTTTTCAACTTTGATTACAGAATTATTAAGGACAATAAACAACGATCAAAATGACTTTGAAAATGTAAATCGGATCAGTTTTGACAAAGTTATGGCGGTTTGAAGTCTCAGAAGGTAATTTTTGGGAATTTGACATTTTTTTTGTCATTATGACTTTTGACAAGTAAACCGAATTTTTGAAGTTTTTTAACTTTGATTACAGAATTATTAAGGACAATAAACAACGATCAAAATGACTTTGCAAATGTAAATCGGATCAGTTTTGACAAAGTTATGGCTGTTTGAAGTCTCAGAAGGTAATTTTTTGGAATTTGGAAACTAACATGTCAACATTACTTTTGACAAGAAAACCGAATTTCTGAAGTTTTTCATCTTTGATTACAGAATTATTAAGGACAATAAACAACGATCAAAATGACTTTGGAAATGTAAATCGGATCAGTTTTGACAAAGTAATGTCTGTTTGAAGTCTCAGAAGGTTATTTTTAAGAATTTGGCAACTATTTTTTCATTATGAATTTTGACAAGTAAACTGAATCTCCGAAGTTTTTTATCTTAGATAACAGAATTATTAAGGACAATAAACAACGATCAAAATGACTTTGGAAATGTAAATCGGATCAGTTTTGACAAAGTAATGGCTGTTTGAAGTCTCAGAAGGTAATTTTTGGGAATTTGTCAATTTTTTTGTTATAATGATTTTTGACAAGTAAACCGAATCTCTGAAGCTTTTCAACTTTGATTACAGAATTATTAAGGACAATAAACAATGATCAAAATGACTTTGGAAATGTAAATCGGATCAGTTTTGACAAAGTTATGGCTGTTTGAAGTCTCAGAAGGTAATTTTTGGGAATTTGGAAACTAACATGTCAACATGACTTTTGAAAAGAAAACTGAATTTAAAAAGTTTTTCATCTTTGATTACAGAATTATTAAGGAGGTAATAGGAGGTTATATTTTGGAATTTGGCAACTACTTTGTCATAATGACTTTTGTCAAGAAAAGCAAATTTCAGAAGTTTTTCATCTATGATTACAGAATTATTAAGGACAATAAACAACGATCAAAATGACTTTGGAAATGTAAATCGGATCAGTTTTGACAAAGTTATGGCTGTTTGAAGTCTCAGAAGGTAATTTTTGGGAATTTGGAAACTAACATGTCAACATGACTTTTGAAAAGAAAACCGAATTTCAGAAGTTTTTCATCTTTGATTACAGAATTATTAAGGACAATAAACAACGATCAAATTGACTTTGGAAATGTAAATCGGATCAGTTTTGACAAAGTTATGGCTGTTTGAAGTCTCAGAAGGTAATTTTTTGGAATTTGGAAACTAACATGTCAACATGACTTTTGACAAGAAAACTGAATTTCAGAAGTTTTTCATCTTTGATTACAGAATTATTAAGGACAATAAACAACGATCAAAATGACTTTGGAAATGTAAATCGGATCAGTTTTGACAAAGTTATGGCTGTTTGAAGTCTCAGAAAGTAATTTTTGGGAATTTGGCAATTTTTTTGTCATAATGACTTTTGACAAGAAAACTGAATCTCTGAAGTTTTTCAACTTTGATTACAGAATTATTAAGGACAATAAACAACGATCAAATTGACTTTGGAAATGTAAATCGGATCAGTTTTGACAAAGTTATGGCTGTTTGAAGTCTCAGAAGGTAATTTTTAAGAATTTGACATTTATTTTGTCATTATGACTTTTGACAAGTAAACCGAATTTTCGAAGTTTTTTAACTTTGATTACAGAATTATTAAGGACAATAAACAACGATCAAAATGACTTTGCAAATGTAAATCGGATCAGTTTTGACAAAGTTATGGCTGTTTGAAGTCTCAGAAGGTAATTTTTGGGAATTTGGAAACTTACTTGTCAACATGACTTTTGACAAGAAAACTGAATTTTCGAAGTTTTTCAACTTTGATTACAGAATTATTAAGGACAATAAACAACGATCAAAATGACTTTGGAAATGTAAATCGGATCAGTTTTGACAAAGTAATGTCTGTTTGAAGTCTCAGAAGGTTATTTTTGGGAATTTGGCATTTTTTTTTCATTACGAATTTTGACAAGTAAACTGAATCTCCGAAGTTTTTTATCTTAGATAACAGAATTATTAAGGACAATAAACAACGATCAAAATGACTTTGGAAATGTAAATCGGATCAGTTTTGACAAAGTTATGGCGGTTTGAAGTCTCAGAAGGTAATTTTTGGGAATTTGACATTTTTTTTTGTCATTATTTTCGAAGTTTTTCAACTTTGATTACAGAATTATTAAGGACAATAAACAACGATCAAAATGACTTTGGAAATGTAAATCGGATCAGTTTTGACAAAGTTATGGCTGTTTGAAGTCTCAGAAGGTAATTTTTTGGAATTAGGAAACTATTTTATCAACATGACTTTTAACAAGTAAACCGAATTTCTGAAGTTTTTCAACTTTGATTACAGAATTATTAAGGACAATCAACAACGATCAAAATGACTTTGGAAATGTAAATCGGATCAGTTTTGACAAAGTTATGGCTGTTTGAAGTCTCAGAAGGTAATTTTTGGGGATTTGGAAACTTACTTGTCATACATGACTTTTGACAAGAAAACTGAATTTCCGAAGTTTTTCAACTTTGATAACAGAATTATTAAGGACAATAAACAACGATCAAAATGACTTTGGAAATGTAAATCGGATCAGTTTTGACAAAGTTATGGCTGTTTGAAGTCTCAGAAGGTAATTTTTGGGAATTTGACATTTTTTTTGTCATTATGACTTTTGACAAGTACACCGAATTTTTGAAGTTTTTTAACTTTGATTACAGAATTATTAAGGACAATAAACAACGATCAAAATGACTTTTCAAATGTAAATCGGATCAGTTTTGACAAAGTTATGGCTGTTTGAAGTCTCAGAAGGTAATTTTTTGGAATTTGGAAACTAACATGTCAACATTACTTTTGACAAGAAAACCGAAATTCTGAAGTTTTTCATCTTTGATTACAGAATTATTAAGGACAACAAACAACGATCAAAATAACTTTGGAAATGTAAATCGGATCAGTTTTGACAAAGTTATGGCTGTTTAAAGTCTCAGAAGCTAATTTTTGGGGATTTGGAAACTTACTTGTCATTATGACTTTTGACAAGAAAACTGAATATCCGAAGTTTTTCAACTTTGATTACAGAAATATTCAGGACAATCAACAACGATCAAAATTACTTTGGAAATGTAAATCGAATCAGTTTTGACAAAGTTATGGCTGTTTGAAGTCTCAGAAGGTAATTTTTGGGAATTAAGCAACTGTTTTATCATTATGACTTTTAACAAGTAAACCGAATTTCTGAAGTTTTTAACTTTGATTACAGAATTATTAAGGACAATATACAACGATCAAATTGACTTTGGAAATGTAAATCGGATCAGTTTTGACAAAGTTATGGCTGTTTGAAGTCTCAGAAGGTAATTTTTAAGAATTTGACATTTTTTTTGTCATTATGACTTTTGACAAGTAAACCGAATTTTCGAAGTTTTTTAACTTTGATTACAGAATTATTAAGGACAATAAACAACGATCAAAATGACTTTGCAAATGTAAATCGGATCAGTTTTGATAAAGTTATGGCGGTTTGAAGTCTGAGAAGATAATTTTTTGGAACTTGAAAACTTACATGTCAACATGACTTTTAGCAAGTAAACCGAATTTCTGAAGTTTTTCAACTTTGATTACAGAATCATTATGGACAATAAACAACGATCAAAATGACTTTGGAAATGTAAATCGGATCAGTTTTGACAAAGTTATGGCTGTTTGAAGTCTCAGAAGGTAATTTTTGGGAATTTGGCAATTTTTTTGTTATAATGATTTTTGACAAGTAAACCGAACTTCTGAAGCTTATCAACTTTGATTACAGAATTATTAAGGACAATAAACAACGATCAAAATGACTTTGCAAATGTAAATCGGATCAGTTTTGACAAAGTTATGGCTGTTTGAAGTCTCAGGAGGTAATTTTTTGGAATTTGGAAACTAACATGTCAACATGACTTTTGAAAAGAAAACTGAATTTAAAAAGTTTTTCATCTTTGATTAAAGAATTATTAAGGACAATAAACAACGATCAAAATGACTTTGGAAATGTAAATCGGATCAGTTTTGACAAAGTAATGTCTGTTTGAAGTCTCAGAAGGTTATTTTTGGGAATTTGGCATGTTTGTTTTCATTACGAATTTTGACAAGTAAACTGAATCTCCGAAGTTTTTTATCTTAGATAACGGAATTGTTAAGGACAATAAACAACGATCAAAATGACTTTGGAAATGTAAATCGGATCAGTTTTGACAAAGTTATGGCGGTTTGAAGTCTCAGAAGATCATTTTTTGGAACTTGGAAACTTACATGTCAACATTACTTTTAGCAAGTAAACCGAATTTCTGAAGTTTTTCAACTTTGATTACAGAATCATTATGGACAATAAACAACGATCAAAATGACTTTGGAAATGTAAATCGGATCAGTTTTGACAGAGCTATGGCTGTTTGAAGTCTCAGATGGTTATTTTTGGGAATTTGGCAATTTTTTTGTTATAATGATTTTTGACAAGTAAACCGAATTTCTGAAGCTTTTCAACTTTGATTACAGAATTATTAAGGACAATAAACAACGATCAAATTGACTTTGAAAATGTAAATCGGATCAGTTTTGACAAAGTTATGGCGGTTTGAAGTCTCAGAAGGTAATTTTTGGGAATTTGACATTTTTTTGTCATTATGACTTTTGACAAGTAAACCGAATTTTTGAAGTTTTTTAACTTTGATTACAGAATTATTAAGGACAATAAACAACGATCAAAATGACTTTGCAAATGTAAATCGGATCAGTTTTGACAAAGTTATGGCTGTTTGAAGTCTCAGAAGGTAATTTTTTGGAATTTGGAAACTAACATGTCAACATTACTTTTGACAAGAAAACCGAAATTCTGAAGTTTTTCATCTTTGATTACAGAATTATTAAGAACAACAAACAACGATCAAAATGACTTTGGAAATGTAAATCGGATCAGTTTTGACAAAGAATATGGCTGTTTAAAGTCTCAGAAGCTAATTTTTGGGGATTTGGAAACTTACTTGTCATTATGACTTTTGACAAGAAAACTGAATATCCGAAGTTTTTCAACTTTGATTACAGAATTATTCAGGACAATCAACAACGATCAAAATGACTTTGGAAATGTAAATCGGATCAGTTTTGACAAAGTTATGGCTGTTGAAGTCTCAGAAGGTAATTTTTTGGAATTTGGAAACTAACATGTCAACATGACTTTTGAAAAGAAAACTGAATTTAAGAAGTTTTTCATCTTTGATTACAGAATTATTAAGGACAATAAACAACGATCAAAATGACTTTGGAAATGTAAATCGGATCAGTTTTGACAAAGTAATGTCTGTTTGAAGTCTCAGAAGGTAATTTTTAAGAATTTGGCAACTATTTTTTCATTATGACTTTTGACAAGTAAACTGAATCTCCGAAGTTTTTTATCTTTGATAACAGAATTATTAAGGACAATAAACAACGATCAAAATGACTTTGGAAATGTAAATCGGATCAGTTTTGACAAAGTTATGGCTGTTTGAAGTCTCAGAAGGTAATTTTTGGGAATTTGTCAATTTTTTTGTCATAATGATTTTTGACAAGTAAACCGAATTTCTGAAGTTTTTCATCTTTGATTACAGAATTATTAAGGACAATAAACAATGATCAAAATGACTTTGGAAATGTAAATCGGATCAGTTTTGACAAAGTTATGGCTGTTTGAAGTCTCAGAAGGTAATTTTTTGGAATTTGGAAACTAACATGTCAACATGACTTTTGAAAAGAAAACTGAATTTAAAAAGTTTTTCATCTTTGATTACAGAATTATTAAGGAGTAATAGGAGGTAATATTTTGGAATTTGGCAACTACTTTGTCATAATGACTTTTGTCAAGAAAAGCAAATTTCAGAAGTTTTTCATCTATGATTACAGAATTATTAAGGACAATAAACAACGATCAAAATGACTTTGGAAATGTAAATCGGATCAGTTTTGACAAAGTTATGGCTGTTTGAAGTCTCAGAAGGTAATTTTTTGGAATTTGGAAACTAACATGTCAACATGACTTTTGAAAAGAAAACTGAATTTAAGAAGTTTTTCATCTTTGATTACAGAATTATTAAGGACAATAAACAACGATCAAAATGACTTTGCAAATGTAAATCGGATCAGTTTTGACAAAGTTATGGCTGTTTGAAGTCTCAGAAGGTAATTTTTTGGAATTTGGAAACTAACATGTCAACATGACTTTTGAAAAGAAAACTGAATTTAAGAAGTTTTTCATCTTTGATTACAGAATTATTAAGGACAATAAACAACGATCAAAATGACTTTGGAAATGTAAATCGGATCAGTTTTGACAAAGTAATGTCTGTTTGAAGTCTCAGAAGGTAATTTTTGGGAATTTGTCAACTTTTTTGTCATTATGATTTTTGACAAGTAAACCGAATCTCTGAAGTTTTTCATCTTTGATAACAGAATTATTAAGGACAATAAACAACGATCAAATTGACTTTGGAAATGTAAATCGGATCAGTTTTGACAAAGTTATGGCTGTTTGAAGTCTCAGAAGGTAATTTTTTAGAATTTGACATTTATTTTGTCAACATGACTTTTGACAAGTAAACCGAATTTCCGAAGTTTTTTAACTTTGATTACAGAATTATTAAGGACAATAAACAACGATCAAAATGACTTTGGAAATGTAAATCGGATCAGTTTTGACAAAGTTATGGCTGTTTGAAGTCTCAGAAGCTAATTTTTGGGGATTTGGAAACTTACTTGTCAACATGACTTTTGACAAGAAAACTGAATTTCCGAAGTTTTTCAACTTTGATTACAGAATTATTAAGGACAATCAACAACGATCAAAATGACTTTGGAAATGTAAATCGGATCAGTTTTGACAAAGTTATGTCTGTTTGAAGTCTCAGAAGGTTATTTTTGGGAATTTGGCATCTTTTTGTCATTACGAATTTTGACAAGTAAACTGAATTTCCGAAGTTTTTTATCTTAGATAACAGAATTATTAAGGACAATAAACAACGATCAAATTGACTTTGAAAATGTAAATCGGATCAGTTTTGACAAAGTTATGGCTGTTTGAAGTCTCAGAAGGTAATTTTTGGGAATTTGAAATTTCTTGTCATCATGACTTTTGACAAGTAAACTGAATTTCCGAAGTTTTTCAACTTTGATTACAGAATTATTAAGGACAATAAACAACGATCAAAATGACTTTGGAAATGTAAATCGGATCAGTTTTGACAAAGTTATGGCTGTTTGAAGTCTCAGAAGGTAATTTTTGGGAATTTGGCAACTATTTTGTCATTATGACTTTTGACAAGTAAACCGAATTTCTGAAGTTTTTCAACTTTGATTACAGAATTATTAAGGACAATAAACAACGATCAAAATGACTTTGGAAATGTAAATCGGATCAGTTTTGACAAAGTTATGGCTGTTTGAAGTCTCAGAAGGTAATTTTTTGGAATTTGGAAACTAACATGTCAACATGACTTTTGAAAAGAAAACTGAATTTAAAAAGTTTTTCATCTTTGATTACAGAATTATTAAGGACAATAAACAACGATCAAAATGACTTTGGAAATGTAAATCGGATCAGTTTTGACAAAGTAATGTCTGTTTGAAGTCTCAGAAGGTTATTTTTAAGAATTTGGCAACTATTTTTTCATTATGAATTTTGACAAGTAAACTGAATCTCCGAAGTTTTTTATCTTAGATAACAGAATTATTAAGGACAATAAACAACGATCAAAATGACTTTGGAAATGTAAATCGGATCAGTTTTGACAAAGTAATGTCTGTTTGAAGTCTCAGAAGGTAATTTTTGGGAATTTGTCAATTTTTTTGTTATAATGATTTTTGACAAGTAAACCGAATTTCTGAAGCTTTTCAACTTTGATTACAGAATTATTAAGGACAATAAACAATGATCAAATTGACTTTGGAAATGTAAATCGGATCAGTTTTGACAAAGTTATGGCTGTTTGAAGTCTCAGAAGGTAATTTTTGGGAATTTGGAAACTAACATGTCAACATGACTTTTGAAAAGAAAACTGAATTTAAAAAGTTTTTCATCTTTGATTACAGAATTATTAAGGAGGTAATAGGAGGTAATATTTTGGAATTTGGCAACTACTTTGTCATAATGACTTTTGTCAAGAAAAGCAAATTTCAGAAGTTTTTCATCTATGATTACAGAATTATTAAGGACAATAAACAACGATCAAAATGACTTTGGAAATGTAAATCGGATCAGTTTTGACAAAGTTATGGCGGTTTGAAGTCCCAGAAGGTAATTTTTTGGAATTTGGAAACTAACATGTCAACATGACTTTTGAAAAGAAAACTGAATTTAAGAAGTTTTTCATCTTTGATTACAGAATTATTAAGGACAATAAACAACGATCAAAATGACTTTGCAAATGTAAATCGGATCAGTTTTGACAAAGTTATGGCTGTTTGAAGTCTCAGGAGGTAATTTTTTGGAATTTGGAAACTAACATGTCAACATGACTTTTGACAAGAAAACTGAATTTCAGAAGTTTTTCAACTTTGATTACAGAATTATTAAGGACAATAAACAACGATCAAAATGACTTTGGAAATGTAAATCGGATCAGTTTTGACAAAGTTATGGCTGTTTGAAGTCTCAGAAGGTAATTTTTGGGAATTTGGCAATTTTTTTGTTATAATGATTTTTGACAAGTAAACCGAATTTCTGAAGCTTTTCAACTTTGATTACAGAATTATTAAGGACAATAAACAACGATCAAATTGACTTTGGAAATGTAAATCGGATCAGTTTTGACAAAGTTATGGCTGTTTGAAGTCTCAGAAGGTAATTTTTAAGAATTTGACATTTATTTTGTCATTATGACTTTTGACAAGTAAACCGAATTTTCGAAGTTTTTTAACTTTGATTACAGAATTATTAAGGACAATAAACAACGATCAAAATGACTTTAAAAATGTAAATCGGATCAGTTTTGACAAAGTTATGGCTGTTTAAAGTCTCAGAAGCTAATTTTTGGGGATTTGGAAACTTACTTGTCAACATGACTTTTGACAAGAAAACTGAATATCCGAAGTTTTTTAACTTTGATAACAGAATTATTCAGGACAATCAACAACGATCAAAATGACTTTGGAAATGTAAATCGGATCAGTTTTGACAAAGTAATGTCTGTTTGAAGTCTCAGAAGGTTATTTTTGGGAATTTGGCATTTTTTTTTCATTACGAATTTTGACAAGTAAACTGAATCTCCGAAGTTTTTTATCTTAGATAACAGAATTATTAAGGACAATAAACAACGATCAAATTGACTTTGAAAATGTAAATCGGATCAGTTTTGACAAAGTTATGGCGGTTTGAAGTCTCAGAAGGTAATTTTTGGGAATTTGACATTTTTTTTGTCATTATTTTCGAAGTTTTTCAACTTTGATTACAGAATTATTAAGGACAATAAACAACGATCAAAATGACTTTGCAAATGTAAATCAGATCAGTTTTGACAAAGTTATGGCTGTTTGATGTCTCAGAAGGTAATTTTTTGGAATTAAGCAACTATTTTATCATTATGACTTTTAACAAGTAAACCGAATTTCTAAAGTTTTTCAACTTTGATTACAGAATTATTAAGGACAATCAACAACGATCAAAATGACTTTGGAAATGTAAATCGGATCAGTTTTGACAAAGTAATGTCTGTTTGAAGTCTCAGAAGCTCATTTTTGGGGATTTGGAAACTTACTTGTCAACATGACTTTTGACAAGAAAACTGAATATCCGAAGTTTTTTAACTTTGATAACAGAATTATTCAGGACAATCAACAACGATCAAAATGACTTTGGAAATGTAAATCGGATCAGTTTTGACAAAGTAATGTCTGTTTGAAGTCTCAGAAGGTATTTTTGGGAATTTGGCATTTTTTTTCATAGAATTTTGACAAGAAAACTGAATCTCCGAAGTTTTTATCTTAGATAACAGAATTATTAAGGACAATAAACAACGATCAAAATGACTTTGCAAATGTAAATCGGATCAGTTTTGACAAAGTTATGGCTGTTTAAAGTCTCAGAAGGTAATTTTTGGGGATTTGGAAACTTACTTGTCAACATGACTTTTGACAAGAAAACTGAATATCCGAAGTTTTTTAACTTTGATAACAGAATTATTCAGGACAATCAACAACGATCAAAATGACTTTGGAAATGTAAATCGGATCAGTTTTGACAAAGTAATGTCTGTTTGAAGTCTCAGAAGGTTATTTTTGGGAATTTGGCATTTTTTTTCATTACGAATTTTGACAAGTAAACTGAATCTCCGAAGTTTTTTATCTTAGATAACAGAATTATTAAGGACAATAAACAACGATCAAATTGACTTTGAAAATGTAAATCGGATCAGTTTTGACAAAGTTATGGCGGTTTGAAGTCTCAGAAGGTAATTTTTGGGAATTTGACATTTTTTTTGTCATTATTTTCGAAGTTTTTCAACTTTGATTACAGAATTATTAAGGACAATAAACAACGATCAAAATGACTTTGCAAATGTAAATCAGATCAGTTTTGACAAAGTTATGGCTGTTTGAAGTCTCAGAAAGTAATTTTTTGGAATTTGGAAACTAACATGTCAACATTACTTTTGACAAGAAAACCGAAATTCTGAAGTTTTTCATCTTTGATTACAGAATTATTAAGGACAACAAACAACGATCAAAATAACTTTGGATATGTAAATCGGATCAGTTTTGACAAAAATATGGCTGTTTAAAGTCTCAGAAGCTAATTTTTGGGGATTTGGAAACTTACTTGTCATTATGACTTTTGACAAGAAAACTGAATATCCGAAGTTTTTCAACTTTGATTACAGAATTATTCAGGACAATCAACAACGATCAAAATGACTTTGGAAATGTCAATCGAATCAGTTTTGACAAAGTTATGGCTGTTTGAAGTCTCAGAAGGTAATTTTTGGGAACTAAGCTACTATTTTATCATTATGACTTTTAACAAGTAAACCGAATTTCTGAAGTTTTTAACTTTGATTTCAGAATTATTAAGGACAAGAAACAACGATCAAAATGACTTTGCAAATGTAAATCGGATCAGTTTTGACAAAGTTATGGCTGCTTAAAGTCTCAGAAGCTAATTTTTGGGGATTTGGAAACTTACTTGTCATTATGACTTTTGACAAGAAAACTGAATATCCGAAGTTTTTCAACTTTGATTACAGAATTATTCAGGACAATCAACAACGATCAAAATGACTTTGGAAATGTCAATCGAATCAGTTTTGACAAAGTTATGGCTGTTTGAAGTCTCAGAAGGTAATTTTTAAGAATTTGACATTTATTTTGTCATTATGACTTTTGACAAGTAAACCGAATTTTCGAAGTTTTTTAACTTTGATTACAGAATTATTAAGGACAATAAACAATGATCAAAATGACTTTGCAAATGTAAATCGGATCAGTTTTGACAAAGTTATGGCTGTTTAAAGTCTCAGAAGCTAATTTTTGGGGATTTGGAAACTAACTTGTCAACATGACTTTTGACAAGAAAACTGAATATCCGAAGTTTTTCAACTTTGATTACAGAATTATTCAGGACAATCAACAACGATCAAAATGACTTTGGAAATGTAAATCGAATCAGTTTTGACAAAGTTATGGCTGTTTGAAGTCTCAGAAGGTAATTTTTAAGAATTTGACATTTTTTTTGTCATTATGACTTTTGACAAGTAAACCGAATTTTCGAAGTTTTTTAACTTTGATTACAGAATTATTAAGGACAATAAACAACGATCAAAATGACTTTGCAAATGTAAATCAGATCAGTTTTGACAAAGTTATGGCTGTTTGAAGTCTCAGAAGGTAATTTTTTGGAATTTGGAAACTAACATGTCAACATGACTTTTGAAAAGAAAACTGAATTTTAGAAGTTTTTCATCTTTGATTACAGAATTATTAAGGACAATAAACAACGATCAAAATGACTTTGGAAATGTAAATCGGATCAGTTTTGACAAAGTAATGTCTGTTTGAAGTCTCAGAAGGTTATTTTTGGGAATTTGACTTTTTTTTTCATTACGAATTTTGACAAGTAAACTGAATCTCCGAAGTTTTTTATCTTAGATAACAGAATTATTAAGGACAATAAACAACGATCAAAATGACTTTGGAAATGTAAATCGGATCAGTTTTGACAAAGTTATGGCGGTTTGAAGTCTCAGAAGATAATTTTTTGGAACTTGGAAACTTACATGTCAACATGACTTTTAGCAAGTAAACCGAATTTCTGAAGTTTTTCAACTTTGATTACAGAATCATTATGGACAATAAACAACGATCAAAATGACTTTGGAAATGTAAATCGGATCAGTTATGACAAAGCTATGGCTGTTTGAAGTCTCAGAAGGTAATTTTTGGGAATTTGGCAATTTTTTTGTTATAATGATTTTTGACAAGTAAACCGAATTTCTGAAGCTTTTCAACTTTGATTACAGAATTATTAAGGACAATAAACAACGATCAAATTGACTTTGAAAATGTAAATCGGATCAGTTTTGACAAAGTTATGGCGGTTTGAAGTCTCAGAAGGTAATTTTTGGGAATTTGACATTTTTTTTGTCATTATGACTTTTGACAAGTACACCGAATTTTTGAAGTTTTTTAACTTTGATTACAGAATTATTAAGGACAATAAACAACGATCAAAATGACTTTTCAAATGTAAATCGGATCAGTTTTGACAAAGTTATGGCTGTTTGAAGTCTCAGAAGGTAATTTTTTGGAATTTGGAAACTAACATGTCAACATTACTTTTGACAAGAAAACCGAAATTCTGAAGTTTTTCATCTTTGATTACAGAATTATTAAGGACAACAAACAACGATCAAAATAACTTTGGAAATGTAAATCGGATCAGTTTTGACAAAAATATGGCTGTTTAAAGTCTCAGAAGCTAATTTTTGGGGATTTGGAAACTTACTTGTCATTATGACTTTTGACAAGAAAACTGAATATCCGAAGATTTTCAACTTTGATTACAGAAATATTCAGGACAATCAACAACGATCAAAATTACTTTGGAAATGTAAATCGAATCAGTTTTGACAAAGTTATGGCTGTTTGAAGTCTCAGAAGGTAATTTTTGGGAATTAAGCAACTGTTTTATCATTATGACTTTTAACAAGTAAACCGAATTTCTGAAGTTTTTAACTTTGATTACAGAATTATTAAGGACAATATACAACGATCAAATTGACTTTGGAAATGTAAATCGGATCAGTTTTGACAAAGTTATGGCTGTTTGAAGTCTCAGAAGGTAATTTTTAAGAATTTGACATTTTTTTTGTCATTATGACTTTTGACAAGTAAACCGAATTTTCGAAGTTTTTTAACTTTGATTACAGAATTATTAAGGACAATAAACAACGATCAAAATGACTTTGCAAATGTAAATCGGATCAGTTTTGATAAAGTTATGGCGGTTTGAAGTCTGAGAAGATAATTTTTTGGAACTTGAAAACTTACATGTCAACATGACTTTTAGCAAGTAAACCGAATTTCTGAAGTTTTTCAACTTTGATTACAGAATCATTATGGACAATAAACAACGATCAAAATGACTTTGGAAATGTAAATCGGATCAGTTTTGACAAAGTTATGGCTGTTTGAAGTCTCAGAAGGTAATTTTTGGGAATTTGGCAATTTTTTTGTTATAATGATTTTTGACAAGTAAACCGAACTTCTGAAGCTTATCAACTTTGATTACAGAATTATTAAGGACAATAAACAACGATCAAAATGACTTTGCAAATGTAAATCGGATCAGTTTTGACAAAGTTATGGCTGTTTGAAGTCTCAGGAGGTAATTTTTTGGAATTTGGAAACTTACATGTCAACATGACTTTTGAAAAGAAAACTGAATTTAAAAAGTTTTTCATCTTTGATTAAAGAATTATTAAGGACAATAAACAACGATCAAAATGACTTTGGAAATGTAAATCGGATCAGTTTTGACAAAGTAATGTCTGTTTGAAGTCTCAGAAGGTTATTTTTGGGAATTTGGCATGTTTGTTTTCATTACGAATTTTGACAAGTAAACTGAATCTCCGAAGTTTTTTATCTTAGATAACAGAATTGTTAAGGACAATAAACAACGATCAAAATGACTTTGGAAATGTAAATCGGATCAGTTTTGACAAAGTTATGGCGGTTTAAAGTCTCAGAAGATCATTTTTTGGAACTTGGAAACTTACATGTCAACATTACTTTTAGCAAGTAAACCGAATTTCTGAAGTTTTTCAACTTTGATTACAGAATCATTATGGACAATAAACAACGATCAAAATGACTTTGGAAATGTAAATCGGATCAGTTTTGACAAAGTTATGGCTGTTTGAAGTCTCAGAAGGTTATTTTTGGGAATTTGGCAATTTTTTTGTTATAATGATTTTTGACAAGTAAACCGAATTTCTGAAGCTTTTCAACTTTGATTACAGAATTATTAAGGACAATAAACAACGATCAAATTGACTTTGAAAATGTAAATCGGATCAGTTTTGACAAAGTTATGGCGGTTTGAAGTCTCAGAAGGTAATTTTTGGGAATTTGACATTTTTTTGTCATTATGACTTTTGACAAGTAAACCGAATTTTTGAAGTTTTTTAACTTTGATTACAGAATTATTAAGGACAATAAACAACGATCAAAATGACTTTGCAAATGTAAATCGGATCAGTTTTGACAAAGTTATGGCTGTTTGAAGTCTCAGAAGGTAATTTTTTGGAATTTGGAAACTAACATGTCAACATTACTTTTGACAAGAAAACCGAAATTCTGAAGTTTTTCATCTTTGATTACAGAATTATTAAGAACAACAAACAACGATCAAAATAACTTTGGAAATGTAAATCGGATCAGTTTTGACAAAAAATATGGCTGTTTAAAGTCTCAGAAGCTAATTTTTGGGGATTTGGAAACTTACTTGTCATTATGACTTTTGACAAGAAAACTGAATATCCGAAGTTTTTCAACTTTGATTACAGAATTATTCAGGACAATCAACAACGATCAAAATGACTTTGGAAATGTAAATCGGATCAGTTTTGACAAAGTTATGGCTGTTGAAGTCTCAGAAGGTAATTTTTTGGAATTTGGAAACTAACATGTCAACATGACTTTTGAAAAGAAAACTGAATTTAAAAAGTTTTTCATCTTTGATTACAGAATTATTAAGGACAATAAACAACGATCAAAATGACTTTGGAAATGTAAATCGGATCAGTTTTGACAAAGTAATGTCTGTTTGAAGTCTCAGAAGGTTATTTTTAAGAATTTGGCAACTATTTTTTCATTATGAATTTTGACAAGTAAACTGAATCTCCGAAGTTTTTTATCTTAGATAACAGAATTATTAAGGACAATAAACAACAATCAAAATGACTTTGGAAATGTAAATCGGATCAGTTTTGACAAAGTAATGTCTGTTTGAAGTCTCAGAAGGTAATTTTTGGGAATTTGTCAATTTTTTTGTTATAATGATTTTTGACAAGTAAACCGAATCTCTGAAGCTTTTCAACTTTGATTACAGAATTATTAAGGACAATAAACAATGATCAAATTGACTTTGGAAATGTAAATCGGATCAGTTTTGACAAAGTTATGGCTGTTTGAAGTCTCAGAAGGTAATTTTTGGGAATTTGGAAACTAACATGTCAACATGACTTTTGAAAAGAAAACTGAATTTAAAAAGTTTTTCATCTTTGATTACAGAATTATTAAGGAGGTAATAGGAGGTAATATTTTGGAATTTGGCAACTACTTTGTCATAATGACTTTTGTCAAGAAAAGCAAATTTCAGAAGTTTTTCATCTATGATTACAGAATTATTAAGGACAATAAACAACGATCAAAATGACTTTGGAAATGTAAATCGGATCTGTTTTGACAAAGTTATGGCGGTTTGAAGTCCCAGAAGGTAATTTTTTGGAATTTGGAAACTAACATGTCAACATGACTTTTGAAAAGAAAACTGAATTTAAGAAGTTTTTCATCTTTGATTACAGAATTATTAAGGACAATAAACAACGATCAAAATGACTTTGCAAATGTAAATCGGATCAGTTTTGACAAAGTTATGGCTGTTTGAAGTCTCAGGAGGTAATTTTTTGGAATTTGGAAACTAACATGTCAACATGACTTTTGAAAAGAAAACTGAATTTAAGAAGTTTTTCATCTTTGATTACAGAATTATTAAGGACAATAAACAACGATCAAAATGACTTTGGAAATGTAAATCGGATCAGTTTTGACAAAGTAATGTCTGTTTGAAGTCTCAGAAGGTAATTTTTGGGAATTTGGCAATTTTTTTGTTATAACGATTTTTGACAAGTAAACCGAATTTCTGAAGCTTTTCAACTTTGATTACAGAATTATTAAGGACAATAAACAACGATCAAATTGACTTTGGAAATGTAAATCGGATCAGTTTTGACAAAGTTATGGCTGTTTGAAGTCTCAGAAGGTAATTTTTGGGAATTTGACATTTTTTTATCATTATGACTTTTGACAAGTAAACCGAATTTTCGAAGTTTTTTAACTTTGATTACAGAATTATTAAGGACAATAAACAACGATCAAAATGACTTTGCAAATGTAAATCGGATCAGTTTTGACAAAGTTATGGCTGTTTGAAGTCTCAGAAGGTAATTTTTTGGAATTTGGAAACTAACATGTCAACATGACTTTTGAAAAGAAAACTGAATTTAACAAGTTTTTCATCTTTGATTACAGAATTATTAAGGACAATAAACAACGATCAAAATGACTTTGGAAATGTAAATCGGATCAGTTTTGACAAAGTAATGTCTGTTTGAAGTCTCAGAAGGTTATTTTTGGGAATTTGGCAACTATTTTTTCATTATGAATTTTGACAAGTAAACTGAATTTCCGAAGTTTTTTATCTTAGATAACAGAATTATTAAGGACAATAAACAACGATCAAAATGACTTTGGAAATGTAAATCGGATCAGTTTTGACAAAGTTATGGCGGTTTGAAGTCTCAGAAGATAATTTTTTGGAACTTGGAAACTTACATGTCAACATGACTTTTAGCAAGTAAACCGAATTTCTGAAGTTTTTCAACTTTGATGACAGAATCATTATGGACAATAAACAACGATCAAAATGACTTTGGAAATGTAAATCGGATCAGTTTTGACAAAGTTATGGCTGTTTGAAGTCTCAGAAGGTAATTTTTGGGAATTTGGCAATTTTTTTTTTATAACGATTTTTGACAAGTAAACCGAATTTCTGAAGCTTTTCAACTTTGATTACAGAATTATTAAGGACAATAAACAACGATCAAATTGAATTTGGAAATGTAAATCGGATCAGTTTTGACAAAGTTATGGCTGTTTGAAGTCTCAGAAGGTAATTTTTTGGAATTTGGAAACTAACATGTCAACATGACTTTTGAAAAGAAAACTGAATTTAAAAAGTTTTTCATCTTTGATTACAGAATTATTAAGGACAATAAACAACGATCAAAATGACTTTGGAAATGTAAATCGGATCAGTTTTGACAAAGTAATGTCTGTTTGAAGTCTCAGAAGGTTATTTTTGGGAATTTGGCAACTATTTTTTCATTATGAATTTTGACAAGTAAACTGAATCTCCGAAGTTTTTTATCTTTGATAACAGAATTATTAAGGACAATAAACAACGATCAAAATGACTTTGGAAATGTAAATCGGATCAGTTTTGACAAAGTTATGGCTGTTTGAAGTCTCAGAAGGTAATTTTTGGGAATTTGGCAATTTTTTTGTTATAATGATTTTTGACAAGTAAACCGAATTTCTGAAGCTTTTCAACTTTGATTACAGAATTATAAAGGACAATAAACAACGATCAAAATGACTTTGGAAATGTAAATCGGATCAGTTTTGACAAAGTTATGGCTGTTTGAAGTCTCAGAAGGTAATTTTTGGGAATTTGGAAACTAACATGTCAACATGACTTTTGAAAAGAAAACGAATAGCACGACAGAAAAGGAATAGAGGTAATATTTTGGAATTTGGCAACTATTTTGTCATAATGACTTTTGTCAAGAAAACCGAATTTCAGAAGTTTTTCATCTTTGATTACAGAATTATTAAGGACAATAAACAACGATCAAAATGACTTTGGAAATGTAAATCGGATCAGTTTTGACAAAGTTATGGCTGTTTGAAGTCTCAGAAGGTAATTTTTTGGAATTTGGAAACTAACATGTCAACATGACTTTTGAACAAGTAAACCGAATTTCTGAAGTTTTTCAACTTTGATTACAGAATTATTAAGGACAATAAACAACGATCAAAATGACTTTGGAAATGTAAATCGGATCAGTTTTGACAAAGTTATGGCTGTTTGAAGTCTCAGAAGGTAATTTTTTGGAATTTGGAAACTAACATGTCAACATGACTTTTGACAAGAAAACTGAATTTCAGAAGTTTTTCATCTTTGATTACAGAATTATTAAGGACAATAAACAACGATCAAAATGACTTTGGAAATGTAAATCGGATCAGTTTTGACAAAGTTATGGCTGTTTGAAGTCTCAGAAGGTAATTTTTGGGAATTTGGCAATTTTTTTGTTATAATGACTTTTGACAAGTAAACCGAATTTCTGAAGTTTTTCAACTTTGATTACAGAATTATTAAGGACAATAAACAACGATCAAAATGACTTTGGAAATGTAAATCGGATCAGTTTTGACAAAGTTATGGCTGTTTGAAGTCTCAGAAGGTAATTTTTGGGAATTTGACATTTTCTTTTATCATTATGACTTTTGACAAGTAAACCGAATTTTCGAAGTTTTTTAACTTTGATTACAGAATTATTAAGGACAATAAACAACGATCAAAATGACTTTGCAAATGTAAATCGGATCAGTTTTGACAAAGTTATGGCTGTTTGAAGTCTCAGAAGGTAATTTTTTGGAATTTGGAAACTAACATGTCAACATGACTTTTGAAAAGAAAACTGAATTTAACAAGTTTTTCATCTTTGATTACAGAATTATTAAGGACAATAAACAACGATCAAAATGACTTTGGAAATGTAAATCGGATCAGTTTTGACAAAGTAATGTCTGTTTGAAGTCTCAGAAGGTTATTTTTGGGAATTTGGCAACTATTTTTTCATTATGAATTTTGACAAGTAAACTGAATTTCCGAAGTTTTTTATCTTAGATAACAGAATTATTAAGGACAATAAACAACGATCAAAATGACTTTGGAAATGTAAATCGGATCAGTTTTGACAAAGTTATGGCGGTTTGAAGTCTCAGAAGATAATTTTTTGGAACTTGGAAACTTACATGTCAACATGACTTTTAGCAAGTAAACCGAATTTCTGAAGTTTTTCAACTTTGATGACACAATCATTATGGACAATAAACAACGATCAAAATGACTTTGGAAATGTAAATCGGATCAGTTTTGACAAAGTTATGGCGGTTTGAAGTCTCAGAAGGTTATTTTTGGGAATTTGGCAATTTTTTTTTTTATAACGATTTTTGACAAGTAAACCGAATTTCTGAAGCTTTTCAACTTTGATTACAGAATTATTAAGGACAATAAACAACGATCAAATTGAATTTGGAAATGTAAATCGGATCAGTTTTGACAAAGTTATGGCTGTTTGAAGTCTCAGAAGGTAATTTTTTGGAATTTGGAAACTAACATGTCAACATGACTTTTGAAAAGAAAACTGAATTTAAAAAGTTTTTCATCTTTGATTACAGAATTATTAAGGACAATAAACAACGATCAAAATGACTTTGGAAATGTAAATCGGATCAGTTTTGACAAAGTAATGTCTGTTTGAAGTCTCAGAAGGTAATATTTTGGAATTTGGCAACTATTTTTTCATTATGAATTTTGACAAGTAAACTGAATCTCCGAAGTTTTTTATCTTAGATAACAGAATTATTAAGGACAATAAACAACGATCAAAATGACTTTGGAAATGTAAATCGGATCAGTTTTGACAAAGTTATGGCGGTTTGAAGTCTCAGAAGATAATTTTTTGGAACTTGGAAACTTACATGTCAACATGACTTTTAGCAAGTAAACCGAATTTCTGAAGTTTTTCAACTTTGATGACAGAATCATTATGGACAATAAACAACGATCAAAATGACTTTGGAAATGTAAATCGGATCAGTTTTGACAAAGTTATGGCTGTTTGAAGTCTCAGAAGGTAATTTTTGGGAATTTGGCAATTTTTTTGTTATAATGATTTTTGACAAGTAAACCGAATTTCTGAAGCTTTTCAACTTTGATTACAGAATTATTAAGGACAATAAACAATGATCAAATTGACTTTGGAAATGTAAATCGGATCAGTTTTGACAAAGTTATGGCTGTTTGAAGTCTCAGAAGGTAATTTTTGGGAATTTGACATTTTTTTTATCATTTTGACTTTTGACAAGTAAACCGAATTTTCGAAGTTTTTTTTACTTTGATTACAGAATTATTAAGGACAATAAACAACGATCAAAATGACTTTGCAAATGTAAATCGGATCAGTTTTGACAAAGTTATGGCTGTTTGAAGTCTCAGAAGGTAATTTTTTGGAATTTGGAAACTAACATGTCAACATGACTTTTGAAAAGAAAACTGAATTTAACAAGTTTTTCATCTTTGATTACAGAATTATTAAGGACAATAAACAACGATCAAAATGACTTTGCAAATGTAAATCGGATCAGTTTTGACAAAGTTATGGCTGTTTGAAGTCTCAGAAGGTAATTTTTTGGAATTTGGAAACTAACATGTCAACATGACTTTTGAAAAGAAAACTGAATTTAAGAAGTTTTTCATCTTTGATTACAGAATTATTAAGGACAATAAACAACGATCAAAATGACTTTGGAAATGTAAATCGGATCAGTTTTGACAAAGTAATGTCTGTTTGAAGTCTCAGAAGGTTATTTTTGGGAATTTGGCAACTATTTTTTCATTATGAATTTTGACAAGTAAACTGAATCTCCGAAGTTTTTTATCTTTGATAACAGAATTATTAAGGACAATAAACAACGATCAAAATGACTTTGGAAATGTAAATCGGATCAGTTTTGACAAAGTTATGGCGGTTTGAAGTCTCAGAAGATAATTTTTTGGAACTTGGAAACTTACATGTCAACATGACTTTTAGCAAGTAAACCGAATTTCTGAAGTTTTTCAACTTTGATGACAGAATCATTATGGACAATAAACAACGATCAAAATGACTTTGGAAATGTAAATCGGATCAGTTTTGACAAAGTTATGGCTGTTTGAAGTCTCAGAAGGTAATTTTTGGGAATTTGGCAATTTTTTTGTTATAATGATTTTTGACAAGTAAACCGAATTTCTGAAGCTTTTCAACTTTGATTACAGAATTATTAAGGACAATAAACAACGATCAAATTGACTTTGGAAATGTAAATCGGATCAGTTTTGACAAAGTTATGGCTGTTTGAAGTCTCAGAAGGTAATTTTTTGGAATTTGGAAACTAACATGTCAACATGACTTTTGAAAAGAAAACTGAATTTAAGAAGTTTTTCATCTTTGATTACAGAATTATTAAGGACAATAAACAACGATCAAAATGACTTTGGAAATGTAAATCGGATCAGTTTTGACAAAGTAATGTCTGTTTGAAGTCTCAGAAGGTTATTTTTTGGGAATTTGGCAACTATTTTTTCATTATGACTTTTGACAAGTAAACTGAATTTCCGAAGTTTTTTATCTTAGATAACAGAATTATTAAGGACAATAAACAACGATCAAAATGACTTTGGAAATGTAAATCGGATCAGTTTTGACAAAGTTATGGCGGTTTGAAGTCTCAGAAGATAATTTTTTGGAACTTGGAAACTTACATGTCAACATGACTTTTAGCAAGTAAACCGAATTTCTGAAGTTTTTCAACTTTGATGACAGAATCATTATGGACAATAAACAACGATCAAAATGACTTTGGAAATGTAAATCGGATCAGTTTTGACAAAGTTATGGCTGTTTGAAGTCTCAGAAGGTAATTTTTGGGAATTTGGCAATTTTTTTGTTATAATGATTTTTGACAAGTAAACCGAATTTCTGAAGCTTTTCAACTTTGATTACAGAATTATTAAGGACAATAAACAACGATCAAATTGACTTTGGAAATGTAAATCGGATCAGTTTTGACAAAGTTATGGCTGTTTGAAGTCTCAGAAGGTAATTTTTGGGAATTTGTCAACTATTTTGTCATTATGACTTTTGACAAGTAAACCGAATTTCCGAAGTTTTTTATCTTTGATTACAGAATTATTAAGGACAATAAACAACGATCAAAATGACTTTGCAAATGTAAATCGGATCAGTTTTGACAAAGTTATGGCTGTTTGAAGTCTCAGAAGGTAATTTTTTGGAATTTGGAAACTAACATGTCAACATGACTTTTGAAAAGAAAACTGAATTTAACAAGTTTTTCATCTTTGATTACAGAATTATTAAGGACAATAAACAACGATCAAAATGACTTTGCAAATGTAAATCGGATCAGTTTTGACAAAGTTATGGCTGTTTGAAGTCTCAGAAGGTAATTTTTTGGAATTTGGAAACTAACATGTCAACATGACTTTTGAACAAGAAAACTGAATTTAACTGAAGTTTTTCATCTTTGATTACAGAATTATTAAGGACAATAAACAACGATCAAAATGACTTTGGAAATGTAAATCGGATCAGTTTTGACAAAGTAATGTCTGTTTGAAGTCTCAGAAGGTTATTTTTGGGAATTTGGCAACTATTTTTTCATTATGAATTTTGACAAGTAAACTGAATTTCCGAAGTTTTTTATCTTAGATAACAGAATTATTAAGGACAATAAACAACGATCAAAATGACTTTGGAAATGTAAATCGGATCAGTTTTGACAAAGTTATGGCGGTTTGAAGTCTCAGAAGATAATTTTTTGGAACTTGGAAACTTACATGTCAACATGACTTTTAGCAAGTAAACCGAATTTCTGAAGTTTTTCAACTTTGATGACAGAATCATTATGGACAATAAACAACGATCAAAATGACTTTGGAAATGTAAATCGGATCAGTTTTGACAAAGTTATGGCTGTTTGAAGTCTCAGAAGGTAATTTTTGGGAATTTGGCAATTTTTTTGTTATTATGATTTTTGACAAGTAAACCGAATTTCTGAAGCTTTTCAACTTTGATTACAGAATTATTAAGGACAATAAACAACGATCAAAATGACTTTGGAAATGTAAATCGGATCAGTTTTGACAAAGTTATGGCTGTTTGAAGTCTCAGAAGGTAATTTTTTGGAATTTGGAAACTAACATGTCAACATGACTTTTGAAAAGAAAACTGAATTTAAGAAGTTTTTCATCTTTGATTACAGAATTATTAAGGACAATAAACAACGATCAAAATGACTTTGGAAATGTAAATCGGATCAGTTTTGACAAAGTAATGTCTGTTTGAAGTCTCAGAAGGTAATTTTTTGGAATTTGGCAACTATTTTTTCATTATGAATTTTGACAAGTAAACTGAATCTCCGAAGTTTTTTATCTTAGATAACAGAATTATTAAGGACAATAAACAACGATCAAAATGACTTTGGAAATGTAAATCGGATCAGTTTTGACAAAGTTATGGCGGTTTGAAGTCTCAGAAGATAATTTTTTGGAACTTGGAAACTTACATGTCAACATGACTTTTAGCAAGTAAACCGAATTTCTGAAGTTTTTCAACTTTGATGACAGAATCATTATGGACAATAAACAACGATCAAAATGACTTTGGAAATGTAAATCGGATCAGTTTTGACAAAGTTATGGCTGTTTGAAGTCTCAGAAGGTAATTTTTGGGAATTTGGCAATTTTTTTGTTATAATGATTTTTGACAAGTAAACCGAATTTCTGAAGTTTTTCAACTTTGATTACAGAATTATTAAGGACAATAAACAACGATCAAATTGACTTTGGAAATGTAAATCGGATCAGTTTTGACAAAGTTATGGCTGTTTGAAGTCTCAGAAGGTAATTTTTGGGAATTTGGCAACTTTTTTATCATTATGACTTTTGACAAGTAAACCGAATTTTCGAAGTTTTTTAACTTTGATTACAGAATTATTAAGGACAATAAACAACGATCAAAATGACTTTGCAAATGTAAATCGGATCAGTTTTGACAAAGTTATGGCTGTTTGAAGTCTCAGAAGGTAATTTTTTGGAATTTGGAAACTAACATGTCAACATGACTTTTGAAAAGAAAACTGAATTTAACAAGTTTTTCATCTTTGATTACAGAATTATTAAGGACAATAAACAACGATCAAAATGACTTTGGAAATGTAAATCGGATCAGTTTTGACAAAGTAATGTCTGTTTGAAGTCTCAGAAGGTTATTTTTGGGAATTTGGCAACTATTTTTTCATTATGAATTTTGACAAGTAAACTGAATCTCCGAAGTTTTTTATCTTAGATAACAGAATTATTAAGGACAATAAACAACGATCAAAATGACTTTGGAAATGTAAATCGGATCAGTTTTGACAAAGTTATGGCGGTTTGAAGTCTCAGAAGATAATTTTTTGGAACTTGGAAACTTACATGTCAACATGACTTTTAGCAAGTAAACCGAATTTCTGAAGTTTTTCAACTTTGATGACAGAATCATTATGGACAATAAACAACGATCAAAATGACTTTGGAAATGTAAATCGGATCAGTTTTGACAAAGTTATGGCTGTTTGAAGTCTCAGAAGGTAATTTTTGGGAATTTGGCAATTTTTTTGTTATAATGATTTTTGACAAGTAAACCGAATTTCTGAAGTTTTTCAACTTTGATTACAGAATTATTAAGGACAATAAACAACGATCAAATTGACTTTGGAAATGTAAATCGGATCAGTTTTGACAAAGTTATGGCTGTTTGAAGTCTCAGAAGGTAATTTTTTGGAATTTGGAAACTTACATGTCAACATGACTTTTGACAAGAAAACTGAATTTCAGAAGTTTTTCAACTTTGATTACAGAATTATTAAGGACAATAAACAACGATCAAAATGACTTTGGAAATGTAAATCGGATCAGTTTTGACAAAGTTATGGCTGTTTGAAGTCTCAGAAGGTAATTTTTGGGAATTTGGCAATTTTTTTGTTATAATGATTTTTGACAAGTAAACCGAATTTCTGAAGCTTTTCAACTTTGATTACAGAATTATTAAGGACAATAAACAACGATCAAAATGACTTTGGAAATGTAAATCGGATCAGTTTTGACAAAGTTATGGCTGTTTGAAGTCTCAGAAGGTAATATTTTGGAATTTGGCAACTACTTTGTCATAATGACTTTTGTCAAGAAAACCGAATTTCAGAAGTTTTTCATCTTTGATAACAGAATTATTAAGGACAATAAACAACGATCAAAATGACTTTGGAAATGTAAATCGGATCAGTTTTGACAAAGTTATGGCTGTTTGAAGTCTCAGAAGATAATTTTTTGGAATTTGGAAACTTACATGTTAACATGACTTTTGAGCAAGTAAACCGAATTTCTGAAGTTTTTCAACTTTGATTACAGAATTATTAAGGACAATAAACAACGATCAAAATGACTTTGGAAATGTAAATCGGATCAGTTTTGACAAAGTTATGGCTGTTTGAAGTCTCAGAAGGTAATTTTTGGGAATTTGGCAACTATTTTTGTCATAATGATTTTTGACAAGTAAACCGAATTTCCGAAGTTTTTCATCTTTGATTACAGAATTATTAAGGACAATAAACAACGATCAAAATGACTTTGGAAATGTAAATCGGATCAGTTTTGACAAAGTTATGGCTGTTTGAAGTCTCAGAAGGTAATTTTTTGGAACTTGGAAACTTACATGTCAACATGACTTTTAGCAAGTAAACCGAATTTCTGAAGTTTTTCAACTTTGATTACAGAATCATTATGGACAATAAACAACGATCAAAATGACTTTGGAAATGTAAATCGGATCAGTTTTGACAAAGTTATGGCTGTTTGAAGTCTCAGAAGGTAATTTTTGGGAATTTGGCAATTTTTTTGTTATAATGATTTTTGACAAGTAAACCGAATTTCTGAAGTTTTTCAACTTTGATTACAGAATTATTAAGGACAATAAACAACGATCAAAATGACTTTGGAAATGTAAATCGGATCAGTTTTGACAAAGTTATGGCTGTTTGAAGTCTCAGAAGGTAATATTTTGGAATTTGGCAACTACTTTGTCATAATGACTTTTGTCAAGAAAACCAAATTTCAGAAGTTTTTCATCTTTGAAAACAGAATTATTAAGGACAATAAACAACGATCAAAATGACTTTGGAAATGTAAATCGGATCTGTTTTGACAAAGTTATGGCGGTTTGAAGTCTCAGAAGATAATTTTTTGGAACTTGGAAACTTACATGTTAACATGACTTTTAGCAAGTAAACCGAATTTCTGAAGTTTTTCAACTTTGATTACAGAATCATTATGGACAATAAACAACGATCAAAATGACTTTGGAAATGTAAATCGGATCAGTTTTGACAAAGTTATGGCTGTTTGAAGTCTCAGAAGGTAATTTTTGGGAATTTGGCAATTTTTTTGTTATAATGATTTTTGACAAGTAAACTGAATCTCCGAAGTTTTTCATCTTTGATTACAGAATTATTAAGGACAATAAACAACGATCAAAATGACTTTGGAAATGTAAATCGGATCAGTTTTGACAAAGTTATGGCTGTTTGAAGTCTCAGAAGGTAATTTTTTGGAATTTGGAAACTAACATGTCAACATGACTTTTGAAAAGAAAACTGAATTTAAGAAGTTTTTCATCTTTGATTACAGAATTATTAAGGACAATAAACAACGATCAAAATGACTTTGGAAATGTAAATCGGATCAGTTTTGACAAAGTAATGTCTGTTTGAAGTCTCAGAAGGTTATTTTTGGGAATTTGGCAACTATTTTTTCATTATGAATTTTGACAAGTAAACTGAATCTCCGAAGTTTTTTATCTTAGATAACAGAATTATTAAGGACAATAAACAACGATCAAAATGACTTTGGAAATGTAAATCGGATCAGTTTTGACAAAGTTATGGCGGTTTGAAGTCTCAGAAGATAATTTTTTGGAACTTGGAAACTTACATGTCAACATGACTTTTAGCAAGTAAACCGAATTTCTGAAGTTTTTCAACTTTGATGACAGAATCATTATGGACAATAAACAACGATCAAAATGACTTTGGAAATGTAAATCGGATCAGTTTTGACAAAGTTATGGCTGTTTGAAGTCTCAGAAGGTAATTTTTTGGAATTTGGAAACTAACATGTCAACATGACTTTTGACAAGAAAACTGAATTTCAGAAGTTTTTCATCTTTGATTACAGAATTATTAAGGACAATAAACAACGATCAAAATGACTTTGGAAATGTAAATCGGATCAGTTTTGACAAAGTTATGGCTGTTTGAAGTCTCAGAAGGTAATATTTTGGGAATTTGGCAACTATTTTGTTCATTATGACTTTTGACAAGTAAACTGAATTTCCGAAGTTTTTCATCTTTGATAACAGAATTATTAAGGACAATAAACAACGATCAAAATGACTTTGGAAATGTAAATCGGATCTGTTTTGACAAAGTTATGGCGGTTTGAAGTCTCAGAAGATAATTTTTTGGAACTTGGAAACTTACATGTTAACATGACTTTTAGCAAGTAAACCGAATTTCTGAAGTTTTTCAACTTTGATTACAGAATCATTATGGACAATAAACAACGATCAAAATGACTTTGGAAATGTAAATCGGATCAGTTTTGACAAAGTTATGGCTGTTTGAAGTCTCAGAAGGTAATTTTTGGGAATTTGGCAATTTTTTTGTTATAATGATTTTTGACAAGTAAACCGAATTTCTGAAGCTTTTCAACTTTGATTACAGAATTATTAAGGACAATAAACAACGATCAAAATGACTTTGGAAATGTAAATCGGATCAGTTTTGACAAAGTTATGTCTGTTTGAAGTCTCAGAAGGTTATTTTTGGGAATGTCTGTTTGAAGTCTCAGAAGGTAATATTTTGGAATTTGGCAACTATTTTTTCATTATGAATTTTGACAAGTAAACTGAATCTCCGAAGTTTTTTATCTTAGATAACAGAATTATTAAGGACAATAAACAACGATCAAAATGACTTTGGAAATGTAAATTGGATCAGCTTTGACAAAGTTATGGCGGTTTGTAGTCTCAGAAGATAATTTTTTGGAACTTGGAAACTTACATGTCAACATGACTTTTAGCAAGTAAACCGAATTTCTGAAGTTTTTCAACTTTGATGACAGAATCATTATGGACAATAAACAACGATCAAAATGACTTTGGAAATGTAAATCGGATCAGTTTTGACAAAGTTATGGCTGTTTGAAGTCTCAGAAGGTAATTTTTTGGAATTTGGAAACTAACATGTCAACATGACTTTTGAAAAGAAAACTGAATTTAAAAAGTTTTTCATCTTTGATTACAGAATTATTAAGGACAATAAACAACGATCAAAATGACTTTGGAAATGTAAATCGGATCAGTTTTGACAAAGTAATGTCTGTTTGAAGTCTCAGAAGGTTATTTTTGGGAATTTGGCAACTATTTTTTCATTATGAATTTTGACAAGTAAACTGAATCTCCGAAGTTTTTTATCTTAGATAACAGAATTATTAAGGACAATAAACAACGATCAAAATGACTTTGGAAATGTAAATCGGATCAGTTTTGACAAAGTTATGGCGGTTTGAAGTCTCAGAAGATAATTTTTTGGAACTTGGAAACTTACATGTCAACATGACTTTTAGCAAGTAAACCGAATTTCTGAAGTTTTTCAACTTTGATTACAGAATCATTATGGACAATAAACAACGATCAAAATGACTTTGGAAATGTAAATCGGATCAGTTTTGACAAAGTTATGGCTGTTTGAAGTCTCAGAAGGTAATTTTTGGGAATTTGGCAATTTTTTTGTTATAATGATTTTTGACAAGTAAACCGAATTTCTGAAGTTTTTCAACTTTGATTACAGAATTATTAAGGACAATAAACAACGATCAAAATGACTTTGGAAATGTAAATCGGATCAGTTTTGACAAAGTTATGGCTGTTTGAAGTCTCAGAAGGTTATTTTTGGGAATTTGGCAACTATTTTTTCATTATGAATTTTGACAAGTAAACTGAATCTCCGAAGTTTTTTATCTTTGATAACAGAATTATTAAGGACAATAAACAACGATCAAAATGACTTTGGAAATGTAAATCGGATCAGTTTTGACAAAGTTATGGCGGTTTGAAGTCTCAGAAGATAATTTTTTGGAACTTGGAAACTTACATGTCAACATGACTTTTAGCAAGTAAACCGAATTTCTGAAGTTTTTCAACTTTGATTACAGAATCATTATGGACAATAAACAACGATCAAAATGACTTTGGAAATGTAAATCGGATCAGTTTTGACAAAGTTATGGCTGTTTGAAGTCTCAGAAGGTAATTTTTGGGAATTTGGCAATTTTTTTGTTATAATGATTTTTGACAAGTAAACCGAATTTCTGAAGTTTTTCAACTTTGATTACAGAATTATTAAGGACAATAAACAACGATCAAAATGACTTTGGAAATGTAAATCGGATCAGTTTTGACAAAGTAATGTCTGTTGAAGTCTCAGAAGGTTGTTTTGGGAAGTCTGTCTGAAGAAGGTAATATTTTGGAATTTGGCAACTATTTTTTCATTATGAATTTTGACAAGTAAACTGAATCTCCGAAGTTTTTCATCTTAGATAACAGAATTATTAAGGACAATAAACAACGATCAAAATGACTTTGGAAATGTAAATCGGATCAGTTTTGACAAAGTTATGGCGGTTTGAAGTCTCAGAAGGTAATTTTTTGGAATTTGGAAACTTACATGTCAACATGACTTTTGACAAGTAAACCGAATTTCTGAAGTTTTTCAACTTTGATTACAGAATTATTAAGGACAATAAACAACGATCAAAATGACTTTGGAAATGTAAATCGGATCAGTTTTGACAAAGTTATGGCTGTTTGAAGTCTCAGAAGGTAATTTTTTGGAATTTGGAAACTAACATGTCAACATGACTTTTGAAAAGAAAACTGAATTTAAGAAGTTTTTCATCTTTGATTACAGAATTATTAAGGACAATAAACAACGATCAAAATGACTTTGGAAATGTAAATCGGATCAGTTTTGACAAAGTAATGTCTGTTTGAAGTCTCAGAAGGTTATTTTTGGGAATTTGGCAACTATTTTTTCATTATGAATTTTGACAAGTAAACTGAATCTCCGAAGTTTTTTATCTTAGATAACAGAATTATTAAGGACAATAAACAACGATCAAAATGACTTTGGAAATGTAAATCGGATCAGTTTTGACAAAGTTATGGCGGTTTGAAGTCTCAGAAGATAATTTTTTGGAACTTGGAAACTTACATGTCAACATGACTTTTAGCAAGTAAACCGAATTTCTGAAGTTTTTCAACTTTGATTACAGAATCATTATGGACAATAAACAACGATCAAAATGACTTTGGAAATGTAAATCGGATCAGTTTTGACAAAGTTATGGCTGTTTGAAGTCTCAGAAGGTAATTTTTGGGAATTTGGAAACTAACTTGTCAACATGACTTTTGAAAAGAAAACTGAATTTCTGAAGTTTTTCATCTTTGATTACAGAATTATTAAGGACAATAAACAACGATCAAAATGACTTTGGAAATGTAAATCGGATCAGTTTTGACAAAGTAATGTCTGTTTGAAGTCTCAGAAGGTTATTTTTGGGAATTTGGCAACTATTTTTTCATTATGAATTTTGACAAGTAAACTGAATCTCCGAAGTTTTTTATCTTAGATAACAGAATTATTAAGGACAATAAACAACGATCAAAATGACTTTGGAAATGTAAATCGGATCAGTTTTGACAAAGTTATGGCGGTTTGAAGTCTCAGAAGATAATTTTTTGGAACTTGGAAACTTACATGTCAACATGACTTTTAGCAAGTAAACCGAATTTCTGAAGTTTTTCAACTTTGATGACAGAATCATTATGGACAATAAACAACGATCAAAATGACTTTGGAAATGTAAATCGGATCAGTTTTGACAAAGTTATGGCTGTTTGAAGTCTCAGAAGGTAATTTTTGGGAATTTGGCAATTTTTTTGTTATAATGATTTTTGACAAGTAAACCGAATTTCTGAAGCTTTTCAACTTTGATTACAGAATTATTAAGGACAATAAACAACGATCAAAATGACTTTGGAAATGTAAATCGGATCAGTTTTGACAAAGTTATGGCTGTTTGAAGTCTCAGAAGGTAATATTTTGGAATTTGGCAACTACTTTGTCATAATGACTTTTGTCAAGAAAACCAAATTTCAGAAGTTTTTCATCTTTGATTACAGAATTATTAAGGACAATAAACAACGATCAAAATGACTTTGGAAATGTAAATCGGATCAGTTTTGACAAAGTTATGGCTGTTTGAAGTCTCAGAAGGTAATTTTTGGGAATTTGGCAACTATTTTTTCATTATGAATTTTGACAAGTAAACTGAATCTCCGAAGTTTTTTATCTTAGATAACAGAATTATTAAGGACAATAAACAACGATCAAAATGACTTTGGAAATGTAAATCGGATCAGTTTTGACAAAGTTATGGCGGTTTGAAGTCTCAGAAGATAATTTTTTGGAACTTGGAAACTTACATGTCAACATGACTTTTAGCAAGTAAACCGAATTTCTGAAGTTTTTCAACTTTGATTACAGAATCATTATGGACAATAAACAACGATCAAAATGACTTTGGAAATGTAAATCGGATCAGTTTTGACAAAGTTATGGCTGTTTGAAGTCTCAGAAGGTAATTTTTGGGAATTTGGCAATTTTTTTGTTATAATGATTTTTGACAAGTAAACCGAATTTCTGAAGCTTTTCAACTTTGATTACAGAATTATAAAGGACAATAAACAACGATCAAAATGACTTTGGAAATGTAAATCGGATCAGTTTTGACAAAGTTATGGCGGTTTGAAGTCTCAGAAGGTAATATTTGGAATTTGGCAACTACTTTGTCATAATGACTTTTGTCAAGAAAACCAAATTTCAGAAGTTTTTCATTTTTGATTACAGAATTATTAAGGACAATAAACAACGATCAAAATGACTTTGAACATGTAAATCGGATCTGTTTTGTCAAAGTTATGGCGGTTTGAAGTCTCAGAAGGTAATTTTTTGGAATTTGGAAACTAACATGTCAACATGACTTTTGAAAAGAAAACTGAATTTAAAAAGTTTTTCATCTTTGATTACAGAATTATTAAGGACAATAAACAACGATCAAAATGACTTTGGAAATGTAAATCGGATCAGTTTTGACAAAGTAATGTCTGTTTGAAGTCTCAGAAGGTTATTTATGGGAATTTGGCAACTATTTTTTCATTATGAATTTGAAAGTAAACTGAATCTCCGAAGTTTTTTATCTTAGATAACAGAATTATTAAGGACAATAAACAACGATCAAAATTACGTTGGAAATGTAAATCGGGTCAGTTTTGACAAAGTTATGGCGGTTTTAAGTCTCAGAAGATAATTTTTTGGAACTTGGAAACTTACATGTCAACATGACTTTTAGCAAGTAAACCGCATTTCTGAAGTTTTTCAACTTTGATTACAGAATCATTATGGACAATAAACAACGATCAAAATGACTTTGGAAATGTAAATCGGATCAGTTTTGACAAAGTTATGGCTGTTTGAAGTCTCAGAAGGTAATTTTTGGGAATTTGGCAATTTTTTTGTTATAATGATTTTTGACAAGTAAACTGAATCTCCGAAGTTTTTTATCTTAGATAACAGAATTATTAAGGACAATAAACAACGATCAAAATGACTTTGGAAATGTAAATCGGATCAGTTTTGACAAAGCTATGGCTGTTTGAAGTCTCAGAAGGTAATATTTTGGAATTTGGCAACTACTGTGTCATAATGACTTTTGTCAAGCAAACCAAATTTCAGAAGTTTTTCATCTTTGATTACAGAATTATTAAGGACAATAAACTACGATCAAAATGACTTTGGAAATGTAAATCGGATCTGTTTTGACAAAGTTATGGCGGTTTGAAGTCTCAGAAGATAATTTTTTGGAACTTGGAAACTTACATGTTAACATGACTTTTAGCAAGTTAACCGAATTTCTGAAGTATTTCAACTTTGATTACAGAATCATTATGGACAATAAACAACGATCAAAATGGCTTTGGAAATGTAAATCGGATCAGTTTTGACAAAGTTATGGCTGTTTGAAGTCTCAGAAGGTAATTTTTGGGAATTTGGCAATTTTTTTGTAACAATGATTTTTGACAAGTAAACCGAATTTCTGAAGCTTTTCAACTTTGATTACAGAATTATTAAGGACAATAAACAACGATCAAAATGACTTTGGAAATGTAAATCGGATTAGTTTTGACAAAGTAATGTCTGTTTGAAGTCTCAGAAGGTTATTTTTGGGAATGTCTGTTTGAAGTCTCAGAAGGTAATATTTTGGAATTTGGCAACTATTTTTTCATTATGAATTTTGACAAGTAAACTGAATCTCCGAAGTTTTTTATCTTAGATAACAGAATTATTAAGGAGAATAAACAACGATCAAAATGACTTTGGAAATGTAAATCGGATCAGTTTTGACAAAGTTATGGCGGTTTGAAGTCTCAGAAGGTTATTTTTGGGAATTTGGCAACTATTTTTTCATTATGAATTTTGACAAGTAAACTGAATCTCCGAATTTTTTTATCTTAGATAACAGAATTATTAAGGACAATAAACAACGATCAAAATGACTTTGGAAATGTAAATCGGATCAGTTTTGACAAAGCTATGGCTGTTTGAAGTCTCAGAAGGTAATATTTTGGAATTTGGCAACTACTTTGTCATAATGACTTTTGTCAAGCAAACCAAATTTGAGAAGTTTTTCATCTTTGATTACAGAATTATTAAGGACAATAAACTACGATCAAAATGACTTTGGAAATGTAAACCGGATCTGTTTTGACAAAGTTATGGCGGTTTGAAGTCTCAGAAGATAATTTTTTGGAACTTGGAAACTTACATGTTAACATGACTTTTTGCAAGTTAACCGAATTTCTGAAGTATTTCAACTTTGATTACAGAATCATTATGGACAATAAACAACGATCAAAATGGCTTTGGAAATGTAAATCGGATAAGTTTTGACAAAGTTATGGCTGTTTGAAGTCTCAGAAGGTAATTTTTGGGAATTTGGCAATTTTTTTGTTATAATGATTTTTGACAAGTAAACTGAATCTCCGAAGTTTTTTATCTTAGATAACAGAATTATTAAGGACAATAAACAACGATCAAAATGACTTTGGAAATGTAAATCGGATCAGCTTTGACAAAGTTATGGCGGTTTGAAGTCTCAGAAGGTAATTTTTTGGAATTTGTAAACTAACATGTCAACATGACTTTTGAAAAGAAAACTGAATTTTCGAAGTTTTTTAACTTTGATTACAGAATTATTAAGGACAATATACAACCATCAAAATGACTTTGGAAATGTAAATCGGATCAGTTTTGACAAAGTTATGGCTGTTTGAAGTCTCAGAAGGTAATTTTTTGGAATTTGGAAACTAACATGTCAACATGACTTTTGAAAAGAAAACTGAATTTAAGAAGTTTTTCATCTTTGATTACAGAATTATTAAGGACAATAAACAACGATCAAAATGACTTTGGAAATGTAAATCGGATTAGTTTTGACAAAGTAATGTCTGTTTGAAGTCTCAGAAGGTTATTTTTGGGAATGTCTGTTTGAAGTCTCAGAAGGTAATATTTTGGAATTTGGCAACTATTTTTTCATTATGAATTTTGACAAGTAAACTGAATCTCCGAAGTTTTTTATCTTAGATAACAGAATTATTAAGGACAATAAACAACGATCAAAATGACTTTGGAAATGTAAATCGGATCAGTTTTGACAAAGTTATGGCGGTTTGAAGTCTCAGAAGATAATTTTTTGGAACTTGGAAACTTACATGTCAACATGACTTTTAGCAAGTAAACCGAATTTCTGAAGTTTTTCAACTTTGATGACACAATCAATATGGACAATAAACAACGATCAAATTGACTTTGGAAATGTAAATCGGATCAGTTTTGACAAAGTTATGGCTGTTTGAAGTCTCAGAAGGTAATTTTTTGGAATTTCGAAACTAACATGTCAACATGACTTTTGAAAAGAAAACTGAATTTTCGAAGTTTTTCATCTTTGATTACAGAATTATTAAGGACAATAAACAACGATCAAAATGACTTTGGAAATGTAAATCGGATCAGTTTTGACAAAGTAATGTCTGTTTGAAGTCTCAGAAGGTTATTTTTGGGAATTTGGCAACTATTTTTTCATTATGAATTTTGACAAGTAAACTGAATCTCCGAAGTTTTTTATCTAAGATAACAGAATTATTTAGGACAATAAACAACGATCAAAATGACTTTGGAAATGTTAATCGGATCAGTTTTGACAAAGTTATGGCGGTTTGAAGTCTCAGAAGATAATTTTTTGGAACTTGGAAACTTACATGTCAACATGACTTTTAGCAAGTAAACCGAATTTCTGAAGTTTTTCAACTTTGATGACAGAATCATTATGGACAATAAACAACGATCAAAATGACTTTGGAAATGTAAATCGGATCAGTTTTGACAAAGTTATGGCTGTTTGAAGTCTCAGAAGGTAATTTTTGGGAATATGGCAATTTTTTTGTTATAATGATTTTTGACAAGTAAACCGAATTTCTGAAGCTTTTCAACTTTGATTACAGAATTATGAAGGACAATAAACAACGATCAAAATGACTTTGGAAATGTAAATCGGATCAGTTTTGACAAAGTTATGGCTGTGTGAAGTCTCTGAAGGTAATATTTTGGAATTTGGCAATTACTTTGTTATAATGACTTTTGTCAAGAAAACCAAATTGCAGAAGTTTTTCATCTTTGATTACAGAATTATTAAGGACAATAAACAACGATCAAAATGACTTTGGAAATGTAAATCGGATCTGTTTTGACAAAGTTATGGCGGTTTGAAGTCTCAGAAGATAATTTTTTGGAACTTGGAAACTTAAATTTTAACATGACTTGTAGCAAGTAAACCGAATTTCTGAAGTTTTTCAACTTTGATTACAGAATCATTATGGACAATAAACAACGATCAAAATGACTTTGGAAATGTAAATCGGATCAGTTTTGACAAAGTTATGGCTGTTTGAAGTCTCAGAAGGTAATATTTTGGGAATTTGGCAACTACTTTGTCATAATGACTTTTGACAAGTAAACCGAATTTCAGAAGTTTTTCATCTTTGATTACAGAATTATTAAGGACAATAAACAACGATCAAAATGACTTTGGAAATGTAAATCGGATCAGTTTTGACAAAGTTATGGCGGTTTGAAGTCTCAGAAGGTAATTTTTTGGAACTTGGAAACTTAAATTTTAACATGACTTGTAGCAAGTAAACCGAATTTCTGAAGTTTTTCAACTTTGATTACAGAATCATTATGGACAATAAACAACGATCAAAATGACTTTGGAAATGTAAATCGGATCAGTTTTGACAAAGTTATGGCTGTTTGAAGTCTCAGAAGGTAATTTTTTGGAATTTGGAAACTAACATGTCAACATGACTTTTGAAAAGAAAACTGAATTTAAGAAGTTTTTCATCTTTGATTACAGAATTATTAAGGACAATAAACAACGATCAAAATGACTTTGGAAATGTAAATCGGATCAGTTTTGACAAAGTAATGTCTGTTTGAAGTCTCAGAAGGTTATTTTTGGGAATGTCTGTTTGAAGTCTCAGAAGGTAATATTTTGGAATTTGACAACTATTTTTTCATTATGAATTTTGACAAGTAAACTGAATCTCCGAAGTTTTTTATCTTAGATAACAGAATTATTAAGGACAATAAACAACGATCAAAATGACGTTGGAAATGTAAATCGGGTCAGTTTTGACAAAGTTATGGCGGTTTTAAGTCTCAGAAGATAATTTTTTGGAACTTGGAAACTTACATGTCAACATGACTTTTAGCAAGTAAACCGAATTTCTGAAGTTTTTCAACTTTGATTACAGAATCATTATGGACAATAAACAACGATCAAAATGACTTTGGAAATGTAAATCGGATCAGTTTTGACAAAGTTATGGCTGTTTGAAGTCTCAGAAGGTAATTTTTGGGAATTTGGCAATTTTTTTGTTATAATGATTTTTGACAAGTAAACTGAATCTCCGAAGTTTTTTATCTTAGATAACAGAATTATTAAGGACAATAAACAACGATCAAAATGACTTTGGAAATGTAAATCGGATCAGTTTTGACAAAGCTATGGCTGTTTGAAGTCTCAGAAGGTAATATTTTGGAATTTGGCAACTACTTTGTCATAATGACTTTTGTCAAGCAAACCAAATTTCAGAAGTTTTTCATCTTTGATTACAGAATTATTAAGGACAATAAACTACGATCAAAATGACTTTGGAAATGTAAATCGGATCTGTTTTGACAAAGTTATGGCGGTTTGAAGTCTCAGAAGATAATTTTTTGGAACTTGGAAACTTACATGTTAACATGACTTTTAGCAAGTAAACCGAATTTCTGAAGTTTTTCAACTTTGATTACAGAATCATTATGGACAATAAACAACGATCAAAATGGCTTTGGAAATGTAAATCGGATCAGTTTTGACAAAGTTATGGCTGTTTGAAGTCTCAGAAGGTAATTTTTGGGAATTTGGCAATTTTTTTGTTATAATGATTTTTGACAAGTAAACCGAATTTCTGAAGCTTTTCAACTTTGATTACAGAATTATTAAGGACAATAAACAACGATCAAAATGACTTTGGAAATGTAAATCGGATCAGTTTTGACAAAGTTATGGCTGTTTGAAGTCTCAGAAGGTAATTTTTTGGAATTTGGAAACTAACATGTCAACATGACTTTTGAAAAGAAAACTGAATTTAAAAAGTTTTTCATCTTTGATTACAGAATTATTAAGGACAATAAACAACGATCAAAATGACTTTGGAAATGTAAATCGGATCAGTTTTGACAAAGTTATGTCTGTTTGAAGTCTCAGAAGGTTATTTTTGGGAATTTGGCAACTATTTTTTCATTATGAATTTTGACAAGTAAACTGAATCTCCGAAGTTTTTTATCTTAGATAACAGAATTATTAAGGACAATAAACAACGATCAAAATGACGTTGGAAATGTAAATCGGGTCAGTTTTGACAAAGTTATGGCGGTTTTAAGTCTCAGAAGATAATTTTTTGGAACTTGGAAACTTACATGTCAACATGACTTTTAGCAAGTAAACCGAATTTCTGAAGTTTTTCAACTTTGATTACAGAATCATTATGGACAATAAACAACGATCAAAATGACTTTGGAAATGTAAATCGGATCAGTTTTGACAAAGTTATGGCTGTTTGAAGTCTCAGAAGGTAATTTTTGGGAATTTGGCAATTTTTTTGTTATAATGATTTTTGACAAGTAAACTGAATCTCCGAAGTTTTTTATCTTAGATAACAGAATTATTAAGGACAATAAACAACGATCAAAATGACTTTGGAAATGTAAATCGGATCAGTTTTGACAAAGCTATGGCTGTTTGAAGTCTCAGAAGGTAATATTTTGGAATTTGGCAACTACTTTGTCATAATGACTTTTGTCAAGCAAACCAAATTTCAGAAGTTTTTCATCTTTGATTACAGAATTATTAAGGACAATAAACTACGATCAAAATGACTTTGGAAATGTAAATCGGATCTGTTTTGACAAAGTTATGGCGGTTTGAAGTCTCAGAAGATAATTTTTTGGAACTTGGAAACTTACATGTTAACATGACTTTTAGCAAGTAAACCGAATTTCTGAAGTTTTTCAACTTTGATTACAGAATCATTATGGACAATAAACAACGATCAAAATGGCTTTGGAAATGTAAATCGGATCAGTTTTGACAAAGTTATGGCTGTTTGAAGTCTCAGAAGGTAATTTTTGGGAATTTGGCAATTTTTTTGTTATAATGATTTTTGACAAGTAAACCGAATTTCTGAAGCTTTTCAACTTTGATTACAGAATTATTAAGGACAATAAACAACGATCAAAATGACTTTGGAAATGTAAATCGGATCAGTTTTGACAAAGTTATGGCTGTTTGAAGTCTCAGAAGGTAATTTTTTGGAATTTGGAAACTAACATGTCAACATGACTTTTGAAAAGAAAACTGAATTTAAGAAGTTTTTCATCTTTGATTACAGAATTATTAAGGACAATAAACAACGATCAAAATGACTTTGGAAATGTAAATCGGATCAGTTTTGACAAAGTTATGTCTGTTTGAAGTCTCAGAAGGTTATTTTTGGGAATTTGGCAACTATTTTTTCATTATGAATTTTGACAAGTAAACTGAATCTCCGAAGTTTTTTATCTTAGATAACAGAATTATTAAGGACAATAAACAACGATCAAAATGACTTTGGAAATGTAAATCGGATCAGTTTTGACAAAGTTATGGCGGTTTGAAGTCTCAGAAGATAATTTTTTGGAACTTGGAAACTTACATGTCAACATGACTTTTAGCAAGTAAACCGAATTTCTGAAGTTTTTCAACTTTGATTACAGAATCATTATGGACAATAAACAACGATCAAAATGACTTTGGAAATGTAAATCGGATCAGTTTTGACAAAGTTATGGCTGTTTGAAGTCTCAGAAGGTAATTTTTTGGAATTTGGAAACTAACATGTCAACATGACTTTTGAAAAGAAAACTGAATTTAAGAAGTTTTTCATCTTTGATTACAGAATTATTAAGGACAATAAACAACGATCAAAATGACTTTGGAAATGTAAATCGGATCAGTTTTGACAAAGTTATGTCTGTTTGAAGTCTCAGAAGGTTATTTTTGGGAATTTGGCAACTATTTTTTCATTATGAATTTTGACAAGTAAACTGAATCTCCGAAGTTTTTTATCTTAGATAACAGAATTATTAAGGACAATAAACAACGATCAAAATGACTTTGGAAATGTAAATCGGATCAGTTTTGACAAAGTTATGGCGGTTTGAAGTCTCAGAAGATAATTTTTTGGAACTTGGAAACTTACATGTCAACATGACTTTTAGCAAGTAAACCGAATTTCTGAAGTTTTTCAACTTTGATTACAGAATCATTATGGACAATAAACAACGATCAAAATGACTTTGGAAATGTAAATCGGATCAGTTTTGACAAAGTTATGGCTGTTTGAAGTCTCGGAAGATAATTTTTAGGAATTTGGCAATTTTTTTGTTATAATGATTTTTGACAAGTAAACTGAATTTCCGAAGTTTTTTATCTTAGATTACAGAATTATTAAGGACAATAAACAACGATCAAAATGACTTTGGAAATGTAAATCGGATCAGTTTTGACAAAGTTATGGCTGTTTGAAGTCTCAGAAGGTAATATTTTGGAATTTGGCAACTACTTTGTCATAATGACTTTTGTCAAGAAAACCAAATTTCAGAAGTTTTTCATCTTTGATTACAGAATTATTAAGGACAATAAACAACGATCAAAATGACTTTGGAAATGTAAATCGGATCAGTTTTGACAAAGTTATGGCTGTTTGAAGTCTCAGAAGATAATTTTTTGGAATTTGGAAACTTACATGTCAACATGACTTTTGCAAGTCTGCAAGTTTTTCATCTTTGATTACAGAATTATTAAGGACAATAAACAACGATCAAAATGACTTTGGAAATGTAAATCGGATCAGTTTTGACAAAGTTATGGCTGTTTGAAGTCTCAGAAGGTAATTTTTGGGAATTTGGCAACTATTTTTTCATTATGAATTTTGACAAGTAAACTGAATTTCCGAAGTTTTTCATCTTTGATAACAGAATTATTAAGGACAATAAACAACGATCAAAATGACTTTGGAAATGTAAATCGGATCAGTTTTGACAAAGTTATGGCGGTTTGAAGTCTCAGAAGATAATTTTTTGGAACTTGGAAACTTACATGTCAACATGACTTTTAGCAAGTAAACCGAATTTCTGAAGTTTTTCAACTTTGATTACAGAATCATTATGGACAATAAACAACGATCAAAATGACTTTGGAAATGTAAATCGGATCAGTTTTGACAAAGTTATGGCTGTTTGAAGTCTCAGAAGGTAATTTTTTGGAATTTGGAAACTAACATGTCAACATGACTTTTGAAAAGAAAACTGAATTTCAAAAGTTTTTCATCTTTGATTACAGAATTATTAAGGACAATAAACAACGATCAAAATGACTTTGGAAATGTAAATCGGATCAGTTTTGACAAAGTTATGGCTGTTTGAAGTCTCAGAAGGTTATTTTTGGGAATTTGGCAACTATTTTTTCATTATGAATTTTGACAAGTAAACTGAATCTCCGAAGTTTTTTATCTTAGATAACAGAATTATTAAGGACAATAAACAACGATCAAAATGACGTTGGAAATGTAAATCGGGTCAGTTTTGACAAAGTTATGGCGGTTTTAAGTCTCAGAAGATAATTTTTTGGAACTTGGAAACTTACATGTCAACATGACTTTTAGCAAGTAAACCGAATTTCTGAAGTTTTTCAACTTTGATTACAGAATCATTATGGACAATAAACAACGATCAAAATGACTTTGGAAATGTAAATCGGATCAGTTTTGACAAAGTTATGGCTGTTTGAAGTCTCAGAAGGTAATTTTTGGGAATTTGGCAATTTTTTTGTTATAATGATTTTTGACAAGTAAACTGAATCTCCGAAGTTTTTTATCTTAGATAACAGAATTATTAAGGACAATAAACAACGATCAAAATGACTTTGGAAATGTAAATCGGATCAGTTTTGACAAAGCTATGGCTGTTTGAAGTCTCATAAGGTAATATTTTGGAATTTGGCAACTACTTTGTCATAATGACTTTTGTCAAGAAAACCAAATTTCAGAAGTTTTTCATCTTTGATTACAGAATTATTAAGGACAATAAACAACGATCAAAATGACTTTGGAAATGTAAATCGGATCTGTTTTGACAAAGTTATGGCGGTTTGAAGTCTCAGAAGATAATTTTTTGGAACTTGGAAACTTACATGTTAACATGACTTTTAGCAAGTAAACCGAATTTCTGAAGTTTTTCAACTTTGATTACAGAATCATTATGGACAATAAACAACGATCAAAATGACTTTGGAAATGTAAATCGGATCAGTTTTGACAAAGTTATGGCTGTTTGAAGTCTCAGAAGGTAATTTTTGGGAATTTGGCAACTATTTTGTCATAATGACTTTTGACAAGTAAACCGAATTTCTGAAGTTTTTCAACTTTGATTACAGAATTATTAAGGACAATAAACAACGATCAAAATGACTTTGGAAATGTAAATCGGATCAGTTTTGACAAAGTTATGGCTGTTTGAAGTCTCAGAAGGTAATTTTTTGGAATTTGGAAACTAACATGTCAACATGACTTTTGACAAGAAAACTGAATTTCAGAAGTTTTTCATCTTTGATTACAGAATTATTAAGGACAATAAACAACGATCAAAATGACTTTGGAAATGTAAATCGGATCAGTTTTGACAAAGTTATGTCTGTTTGAAGTCTCAGAAGGTTATTTTTGGGAATTTGGCAACTATTTTTTCATTATGAATTTTGACAAGTAAACTGAATCTCCGAAGTTTTTTATCTTAGATAACAGAATTATTAAGGACAATAAACAACGATCAAAATGACGTTGGAAATGTAAATCGGGTCAGTTTTGACAAAGTTATGGCGGTTTGAAGTCTCAGAAGATAATTTTTTGGAACTTGGAAACTTACATGTCAACATGACTTTTAGCAAGTAAACCGAATTTCTGAAGTTTTTCAACTTTGATTACAGAATCATTATGGACAATAAACAACGATCAAAATGACTTTGGAAATGTAAATCGGATCAGTTTTGACAAAGTTATGGCTGTTTGAAGTCTCAGAAGGTAATTTTTGGGAATTTGGCAATTTTTTTGTTATAATGATTTTTGACAAGTAAACTGAATCTCCGAAGTTTTTTATCTTAGATAACAGAATTATTAAGGACAATAAACAACGATCAAAATGACTTTGGAAATGTAAATCGGATCAGTTTTGACAAAGTTATGGCTGTTTGAAGTCTCAGAAGGTAATATTTTGGAATTTGGCAACTACTTTGTCATAATGACTTTTGTCAAGAAAACCAAATTTCAGAAGTTTTTCATCTTTGATTACAGAATTATTAAGGACAATAAACAACGATCAAAATGACTTTGGAAATGTAAATCGGATCTGTTTTGACAAAGTTATGGCGGTTTGAAGTCTCAGAAGATAATTTTTTGGAACTTGGAAACTTACATGTTAACATGACTTTTAGCAAGTAAACCGAATTTCTGAAGTTTTTCAACTTTGATTACAGAATCATTATGGACAATAAACAACGATCAAAATGACTTTGGAAATGTAAATCGGATCAGTTTTGACAAAGTTATGGCTGTTTGAAGTCTCAGAAGGTAATTTTTGGGAATTTGGCAATTTTTTTGTTATAATGACTTTTGACAAGTAAACCGAATTTCTGAAGTTTTTCAACTTTGATTACAGAATTATTAAGGACAATAAACAACGATCAAAATGACTTTGGAAATGTAAATCGGATCAGTTTTGACAAAGTTATGGCTGTTTGAAGTCTCAGAAGGTAATTTTTTGGAATTTGGAAACTAACATGTCAACATGACTTTTGAAAAGAAAACTGAATTTCAGAAGTTTTTCATCTTTGATTACAGAATTATTAAGGACAATAAACAACGATCAAAATGACTTTGGAAATGTAAATCGGATCAGTTTTGACAAAGTTATGTCTGTTTGAAGTCTCAGAAGGTTATTTTTGGGAATTTGGCAACTATTTTTTCATTATGATTTTGAAAGTAAACTGAATCTCCGAAGTTTTTTATCTTAGATAACAGAATTATTAAGGACAATAAACAACGATCAAAATGACGTTGGAAATGTAAATCGGGTCAGTTTTGACAAAGTTATGGCGGTTTTAAGTCTCAGAAGATAATTTTTTGGAACTTGGAAACTTACATGTCAACATGACTTTTAGCAAGTAAACCGAATTTCTGAAGTTTTTCAACTTTGATTACAGAATCATTATGGACAATAAACAACGATCAAAATGACTTTGGAAATGTAAATCGGATCAGTTTTGACAAAGTTATGGCTGTTTGAAGTCTCAGAAGGTAATTTTTGGGAATTTGGCAATTTTTTTGTTATAATGATTTTTGACAAGTAAACTGAATTTCCGAAGTTTTTTATCTTAGATAACAGAATTATTAAGGACAATAAACAACGATCAAAATGACTTTGGAAATGTAAATCGGATCAGTTTTGACAAAGCTATGGCTGTTTGAAGTCTCAGAAGGTAATATTTTGGAATTTGGCAACTACTTTGTCATAATGACTTTTGTCAAGAAAACCAAATTTCAGAAGTTTTTCATCTTTGATTACAGAATTATTAAGGACAATAAACAACGATCAAAATGACTTTGGAAATGTAAATCGGATCAGTTTTGACAAAGTTATGGCGGTTTTAAGTCTCAGAAGATAATTTTTTGGAACTTGGAAACTTACATGTTAACATGACTTTTAGCAAGTAAACCGAATTTCTGAAGTTTTTCAACTTTGATTACAGAATCATTATGGACAATAAACAACGATCAAAATGACTTTGGAAATGTAAATCGGATCAGTTTTGACAAAGTTATGGCTGTTTGAAGTCTCAGAAGGTAATTTTTGGGAATTTGGCAACTATTTTGTCATAATGACTTTTAACAAGAAAACCGAATTTCTGAAGTTTTTCAACTTTGATTACAGAATTATTAAGGACAATAAACAACGATCAAAATGACTTTGGAAATGTAAATCGGATCAGTTTTGACAAAGTTATGGCTGTTTGAAGTCTCAGAAGGTAATTTTTTGGAATTTGGAAACTAACATGTCAACATGACTTTTGAAAAGAAAACTGAATTTCAGAAGTTTTTCATCTTTGATTACAGAATTATTAAGGACAATAAACAACGATCAAAATGACTTTGGAAATGTAAATCGGATCAGTTTTGACAAAGTAATGTCTGTTTGAAGTCTCAGAAGGTTATTTTTGGGAATTTGGCAACTATTTTTTCATTATGAATTTTGACAAGTAAACTGAATCTCCGAAGTTTTTTATCTTAGATAACAGAATTATTAAGGACAATAAACAACGATCAAAATGACTTTGGAAATGTAAATCGGATCAGTTTTGACAAAGTTATGGCGGTTTGAAGTCTCAGAAGATAATTTTTTGGAACTTGGAAACTTACATGTCAACATGACTTTTAGCAAGTAAACCGAATTTCTGAAGTTTTTCAACTTTGATTACAGAATCATTATGGACAATAAACAACGATCAAAATGACTTTGGAAATGTAAATCGGATCAGTTTTGACAAAGTTATGGCTGTTTGAAGTCTCAGAAGGTAATTTTTGGGAATTTGGCAATTTTTTTGTTATAATGATTTTTGACAAGTAAACTGAATCTCCGAAGTTTTTTATCTTAGATAACAGAATTATTAAGGACAATAAACAACGATCAAAATGACTTTGGAAATGTAAATCGGATCAGTTTTGACAAAGTTATGGCTGTTTGAAGTCTCAGAAGGTAATATTTTGGAATTTGGCAACTACTTTGTCATAATGACTTTTGTCAAGAAAACCAAATTTCAGAAGTTTTTCATCTTTGATTACAGAATTATTAAGGACAATAAACAACGATCAAAATGACTTTGGAAATGTAAATCGGATCTGTTTTGACAAAGTTATGGCGGTTTGAAGTCTCAGAAGATAATTTTTTGGAACTTGGAAACTTACATGTTAACATGACTTTTAGCAAGTAAACCGAATTTCTGAAGTTTTTCAACTTTGATTACAGAATCATTATGGACAATAAACAACGATCAAAATGACTTTGGAAATGTAAATCGGATCAGTTTTGACAAAGTTATGGCTGTTTGAAGTCTCAGAAGGTAATTTTTGGGAATTTGGCAATTTTTTTGTCATAATGACTTTTGACAAGAAAACCGAATTTCCGAAGTTTTTCAACTTTGATTACAGAATTATTAAGGACAATAAACAACGATCAAAATGACTTTGGAAATGTAAATCGGATCAGTTTTGACAAAGTTATGGCTGTTTGAAGTCTCAGAAGGTAATATTTTGGAATTTGGCAACTACTTTGTCATTATGACTTTTGACAAGAAAACCGAATTTCAGAAGTTTTTCATCTTTGATTACAGAATTATTAAGGACAATAAACAACGATCAAAATGACTTTGGAAATGTAAATCGGATCAGTTTTGACAAAGTTATGGCGGTTTGAAGTCTCAGAAGGTAATTTTTTGGAATTTGGAAACTTATATGTTAATTATGACTTTTGACAAGTAAACCGAATTTCTGAAGTTTTTCAACTTTGATTACAGAATTATTAAGGACAATAAACAACGATCAAAATGACTTTGGAAATGTAAATCGGATCAGTTTTGACAAAGTTATGGCTGTTTGAAGTCTCAGAAGGTAATTTTTTGGAATTTGGCAACTTCTTTGTCATAATGACTTTTGACAAGAAAACCAAATTTCAGAAGTTTTTCATCTTTGATTACAGAATTATTAAGGACAATAAACAACGATCAAAATGACTTTGGAAATGTAAATCGGATCAGTTTTGACAAAGTTATGGCTGTTTGAAGTCTCAGAAGGTAATTTTTTGGAATTTGGAAACTAACATGTCAACATGACTTTTGAAAAGAAAACTGAATTTAAGAAGTTTTTCATCTTTGATTACAGAATTATTAAGGACAATAAACAACGATCAAAATGACTTTGGAAATGTAAATCGGATCAGTTTTGACAAAGTAATGTCTGTTTGAAGTCTCAGAAGGTAATTTTTTGGAATTTGGCAACTATTTTTTCATTATGAATTTTGACAAGTAAACTGAATCTCCGAAGTTTTTTATCTTAGATAACAGAATTATTAAGGACAATAAACAACGATCAAAATGACTTTGGAAATGTAAATCGGATCAGTTTTGACAAAGTTATGGCGGTTTGAAGTCTCAGAAGATAATTTTTTGGAACTTGGAAACTTACATGTCAACATGACTTTTAGCAAGTAAACCGAATTTCTGAAGTTTTTCAACTTTGATTACAGAATCATTATGGACAATAAACAACGATCAAAATGACTTTGGAAATGTAAATCGGATCAGTTTTGACAAAGTTATGGCTGTTTTAAGTCTCAGAAGGTAATTTTTGGGAATTTGTCAATTTTTTTGTTATAATGATTTTTGACAAGTAAACTGAATCTCCGAAGTTTTTCATCTTAGATTACAGAATTATTAAGGACAATAAACAACGATCAAAATGACTTTGGAAATGTAAATCGGATCAGTTTTGACAAAGCTATGGCTGTTTGAAGTCTCAGAAGGTAATATTTTGGAATTTGGCAACTACTTTGTCATAATGACTTTTGTCAAGAAAACCAAATTTCAGAAGTTTTTCATCTTTGATTACAGAATTATTAAGGACAATAAACAACGATCAAAATGACTTTGGAAATGTAAATCGGATCTGTTTTGACAAAGTTATGGCGGTTTGAAGTCTCAGAAGATAATTTTTTGGAACTTGGAAACTTACATGTTAACATGACTTTTAGCAAGTAAACCGAATTTCTGAAGTTTTTCAACTTTGATTACAGAATCATTATGGACAATAAACAACGATCAAAATGACTTTGGAAATGTAAATCGGATCAGTTTTGACAAAGTTATGGCTGTTTGAAGTCTCAGAAGGTAATTTTTTGGAATTTGGCAACTTACTTTGTCATAATGACTTTTGACAAGAAAACCAAATTTCAGAAGTTTTTCATCTTTGATTACAGAATTATTAAGGACAATAAACAACGATCAAAATGACTTTGGAAATGTAAATCGGATCAGTTTTGACAAAGTTATGGCTGTTTGAAGTCTCAGAAGGTAATTTTTTGGAATTTGGAAACTAACATGTCAACATGACTTTTGAAAAGAAAACTGAATTTCAGAAGTTTTTCATCTTTGATTACAGAATTATTAAGGACAATAAACAACGATCAAAATGACTTTGGAAATGTAAATCGGATCAGTTTTGACAAAGTAATGTCTGTTTGAAGTCTCAGAAGGTAATATTTTGGAATTTGGCAACTATTTTTTCATTATGAATTTTGACAAGTAAACTGAATCTCCGAAGTTTTTTATCTTAGATAACAGAATTATTAAGGACAATAAACAACGATCAAAATGACTTTGGAAATGTAAATCGGATCAGTTTTGACAAAGTTATGGCGGTTTGAAGTCTCAGAAGATAATTTTTTGGAACTTGGAAACTTACATGTCAACATGACTTTTAGCAAGTAAACCGAATTTCTGAAGTTTTTCAACTTTGATGACAGAATCATTATGGACAATAAACAACGATCAAAATGACTTTGGAAATGTAAATCGGATCAGTTTTGACAAAGTTATGGCTGTTTGAAGTCTCAGAAGGTAATTTTTGGGAATTTGGCAATTTTTTTGTTATAATGATTTTTGACAAGTAAACTGAATCTCCGAAGTTTTTTATCTTAGATAACAGAATTATTAAGGACAATAAACAACGATCAAAATGACTTTGGAAATGTAAATCGGATCAGTTTTGACAAAGTTATGGCTGTTTGAAGTCTCAGAAGGTAATATTTTGGAATTTGGCAACTACTTTGTCATAATGACTTTTGACAAGAAAACCGAATTTCAGAAGTTTTTCATCTTTGATTACAGAATTATTAAGGACAATAAACAACGATCAAAATGACTTTGGAAATGTAAATCGGATCAGTTTTGACAAAGTTATGGCGGTTTGAAGTCTCAGAAGATAATTTTTTGGAACTTGGAAACTTACATGTCAACATGACTTTTAGCAAGTAAACCGAATTTCTGAAGTTTTTCAACTTTGATTACAGAATTATTATGGACAATAAACAACGATCAAAATGACTTTGGAAATGTAAATCGGATCAGTTTTGACAAAGTTATGGCTGTTTGAAGTCTCAGAAGGTAATTTTTTGGAATTTGGCAACTTCTTTGTCATTATGACTTTTGTCAAGAAAACCAAATTTCAGAAGTTTTTCATCTTTGATTACAGAATTATTAAGGACAATAAACAACGATCAAAATGACTTTGGAAATGTAAATCGGATCAGTTTTGACAAAGTTATGGCTGTTTGAAGTCTCAGAAGGTAATTTTTTGAATTTGGAAACTAACATGTCAACATGACTTTTAACAAGAAAACCGAATTTCTGAAGTTTTTCAACTTTGATTACAGAATTATTAAGGACAATAAACAACGATCAAAATGACTTTGGAAATGTAAATCGGATCAGTTTTGACAAAGTTATGGCTGTTTGAAGTCTCAGAAGGTAATTTTTTGGAATTTGGCAACTATTTTGTCATTATGACTTTTGACAAGTAAACTGAATTTCCGAAGTTTTTCATCTTTGATTACAGAATTATTAAGGACAATAAACAACGATCAAAATGACTTTGGAAATGTAAATCGGATCAGTTTTGACAAAGTTATGGCTGTTTGAAGTCTCAGAAGGTAATTTTTTGGAACTTGGAAACTTACATGTCAACATGACTTTTAGCAAGTAAACCGAATTTCTGAAGTTTTTCAACTTTGATTACAGAATCATTATGGACAATAAACAACGATCAAAATGACTTTGGAAATGTAAATCGGATCAGTTTTGACAAAGTTATGGCTGTTTGAAGTCTCAGAAGGTAATTTTTTGGAATTTGGAAACTAACATGTCAACATGACTTTTGAAAAGAAAACTGAATTTCTGAAGTTTTTCATCTTTGATTACAGAATTATTAAGGACAATAAACAACGATCAAAATGACTTTGGAAATGTAAATCGGATCAGTTTTGACAAAGTTATGGCTGTTTGAAGTCTCAGAAGGTAATTTTTTGGAATTTGGCAACTATTTTGTCATTATGACTTTTGACAAGTAAACCGAATTTCCGAAGTTTTTCATCTTTGATTACAGAATTATTAAGGACAATAAACAACGATCAAAATGACTTTGGAAATGTAAATCGGATCAGTTTTGACAAAGTTATGGCGGTTTGAAGTCTCAGAAGATAATTTTTTGGAATTTGGAAACTTACATGTCAACATGACTTTTAACAAGTAAACCGAATTTCTGAAGTTTTTCAACTTTGATTACAGAATTATTAAGGACAATAAACAACGATCAAAATGACTTTGGAAATGTAAATCGGATCAGTTTTGACAAAGTTATGGCTGTTTGAAGTCTCAGAAGGTAATTTTTGGGAATTTGGCAACTATTTTGTTCATTATGACTTTTGACAAGTAAACCGAATCTCCGAAGTTTTTTATCTTTGATAACAGAATTATTAAGGACAATAAACAACGATCAAAATGACTTTGGAAATGTAAATCGGATCAGTTTTGACAAAGTTATGGCTGTTTGAAGTCTCAGAAGGTAATTTTTTGGAATTTGGCAACTTACTTTGTCAACATGACTTTTGACAAGTAAACCGAATTTCTGAAGTTTTTCAACTTTGATTACAGAATTATTAAGGACAATAAACAACGATCAAAATGACTTTGGAAATGTAAATCGGATCAGTTTTGACAAAGTTATGGCTGTTTGAAGTCTCAGAAGGTAATTTTTGGGAATTTGGCAACTACTTTGTCATAATGACTTTTGTCAAGAAAACCAAATTTCTGAAGTTTTTCATCTTTGATTACAGAATTATTAAGGACAATAAACAACGATCAAAATGACTTTGGAAATGTAAATCGGATCAGTTTTGACAAAGTTATGGCGGTTTGAAGTCTCAGAAGATAATTTTTTGGAACTTGGAAACTTACATGTCAACATGACTTTTAGCAAGTAAACCGAATTTCTGAAGTTTTTCAACTTTGATTACAGAATCATTATGGACAATAAACAACGATCAAAATGACTTTGGAAATGTAAATCGGATCAGTTTTGACAAAGTTATGGCTGTTTGAAGTCTCAGAAGGTAATTTTTGGGAATTTGGCAACTTTTTTGTCATAATGACTTTTGACAACTAAACCGAATTTCCGCAGTTTTTCAACTTTGATAACAGAATTATTAAGGACAATAAACAACGATCAAAATGACTTTGGAAATGTAAATCGGATCAGTTTTGACAAAGTTATGGCTGTTTGAAGTCTCAGAAGGTAATATTTTGGAATTTGGCAACTACTTTGTCATAATGACTTTTGTCAAGAAAACCAAATTTCAGAAGTTTTTCATCTTTGATTACAGAATTATTAAGGACAATAAACAACGATCAAAATGACTTTGGAAATGTAAATCGGATCAGTTTTGACAAAGTTATGGCTGTTTGAAGTCTCAGAAGATAATTTTTTGGAACTTGGAAACTTACATGTTAACATGACTTTTAGCAAGTAAACCGAATTTCTGAAGTTTTTCAACTTTGATTACAGAATCATTATGGACAATAAACAACGATCAAAATGACTTTGGAAATGTAAATCGGATCAGTTTTGACAAAGTTATGGCTGTTTGAAGTCTCAGAAGGTAATTTTTGGGAATTTGGCAACTTTTTTGTCATAATGACTTTTGACAAGTAAACCGAATTTCTGAAGTTTTTCAACTTTGATTACAGAATTATTAAGGACAATAAACAACGATCAAAATGACTTTGGAAATGTAAATCGGATCAGTTTTGACAAAGTTATGGCTGTTTGAAGTCTCAGAAGGTAATTTTTTGGAATTTGGAAACTAACATGTCAACATGACTTTTGAAAAGAAAACTGAATTTTCGAAGTTTTTCATCTTTGATTACAGAATTATTAAGGACAATAAACAACGATCAAAATGACTTTGGAAATGTAAATCGGATCAGTTTTGACAAAGTAATGTCTGTTTGAAGTCTCAGAAGGTAATATTTTGGAATTTGGCAACTATTTTTTCATTATGAATTTTGACAAGTAAACTGAATCTCCGAAGTTTTTTATCTTAGATAACAGAATTATTAAGGACAATAAACAACGATCAAAATGACTTTGGAAATGTAAATCGGATCAGTTTTGACAAAGTTATGGCGGTTTGAAGTCTCAGAAGATAATTTTTTGGAACTTGGAAACTTACATGTCAACATGACTTTTAGCAAGTAAACCGAATTTCTGAAGTTTTTCAACTTTGATTACAGAATCATTATGGACAATAAACAACGATCAAAATGACTTTGGAAATGTAAATCGGATCAGTTTTGACAAAGTTATGGCTGTTTGAAGTCTCAGAAGGTAATTTTTTGGAATTTGGAAACTAACATGTCAACATGACTTTTGAAAAGAAAACTGAATTTTCGAAGTTTTTCATCTTTGATTACAGAATTATTAAGGACAATAAACAACGATCAAAATGACTTTGGAAATGTAAATCGGATCAGTTTTGACAAAGTTATGTCTGTTTGAAGTCTCAGAAGGTTATTTTTGGGAATTTGGCAACTATTTTTTCATTATGAATTTGAAAGTAAACTGAATCTTCGAAGTTTTTTATCTTAGATAACAGAATTATTAAGGACAATAAACAACGATCAAAATGACTTTGGAAATGTAAATCGGATCAGTTTTGACAAAGTTATGGCGGTTTGAAGTCTCAGAAGATAATTTTTTGGAACTTGGAAACTTACATGTCAACATGACTTTTAGCAAGTAAACCGAATTTCTGAAGTTTTTCAACTTTGATTACAGAATCATTATGGACAATAAACAACGATCAAAATGACTTTGGAAATGTAAATCGGATCAGTTTTGACAAAGTTATGGCTGTTTGAAGTCTCAGAAGGTAATTTTTGGGAATTTGGCAATTTTTTTGTTATAATGATTTTTGACAAGTAAACTGAATCTCCGAAGTTTTTCATCTTTGATAACAGAATTATTAAGGACAATAAACAACGATCAAAATGACTTTGGAAATGTAAATCGGATCAGTTTTGACAAAGTTATGGCGGTTTGAAGTCTCAGAAGGTAATATTTTGGAATTTGGCAACTACTTTGTCATAATGACTTTTGTCAAGCAAACCAAATTTCAGAAGTTTTTCATCTTTGATTACAGAATTATTAAGGACAATAAACAACGATCAAAATGACTTTGGAAATGTAAATCGGATCAGTTTTGACAAAGTTATGGCTGTTTGAAGTCTCAGAAGATAATTTTTTGGAATTTGGAAACTTACATGTCAACATGACTTTTAGCAAGTAAACCGAATTTCTGAAGTTTTTCAACTTTGATTACAGAATTATTAAGGACAATAAACAACGATCAAAATGACTTTGGAAATGTAAATCGGATCAGTTTTGACAAAGTTATGGCTGTTTGAAGTCTCAGAAGGTAATTTTTGGGAATTTGGCAACTTTTTTGTCATAATGACTTTTGACAAGTAAACTGAATTTCCGAAGTTTTTCATCTTTGATTACAGAATTATTAAGGACAATAAACAACGATCAAAATGACTTTGGAAATGTAAATCGGATCAGTTTTGACAAAGTTATGGCTGTTTGAAGTCTCAGAAGGTAATATTTTGGGAATTTGGCAACTACTTTGTCATTATGACTTTTGACAAGAAAACCGAATTTCCGAAGTTTTTCATCTTTGATTACAGAATTATTAAGGACAATAAACAACGATCAAAATGACTTTGGAAATGTAAATCGGATCAGTTTTGACAAAGTTATGGCTGTTTGAAGTCTCAGAAGGTAATTTTTTGGAACTTGGAAACTTACATGTCAACATGACTTTTAGCAAGTAAACCGAATTTCTGAAGTTTTTCAACTTTGATTACAGAATTATTAAGGACAATAAACAACGATCAAAATGACTTTGGAAATGTAAATCGGATCAGTTTTGACAAAGTTATGGCTGTTTGAAGTCTCAGAAGGTAATTTTTGGGAATTTGGCAATTTTTTTGTCATTATGATTTTTGACAAGTAAACCGAATTTCTGAAGTTTTTCAACTTTGATTACAGAATTATTAAGGACAATAAACAACGATCAAAATGACTTTGGAAATGTAAATCGGATCAGTTTTGACAAAGTTATGGCTGTTTGAAGTCTCAGAAGGTAATTTTTTGGAATTTGGAAACTAACATGTCAACATGACTTTTGAAAAGAAAACTGAATTTAAGAAGTTTTTCATCTTTGATTACAGAATTATTAAGGACAATAAACAACGATCAAAATGACTTTGGAAATGTAAATCGGATCAGTTTTGACAAAGTTATGTCTGTTTGAAGTCTCAGAAGGTTATTTTTGGGAATTTGGCAACTATTTTTTCATTATGAATTTTGACAAGTAAACTGAATCTCCGAAGTTTTTTATCTTAGATAACAGAATTATTAAGGACAATAAACAACGATCAAAATGACTTTGGAAATGTAAATCGGATCAGTTTTGACAAAGTTATGGCGGTTTGAAGTCTCAGAAGATAATTTTTTGGAACTTGGAAACTTACATGTCAACATGACTTTTAGCAAGTAAACCGAATTTCTGAAGTTTTTCAACTTTGATTACAGAATCATTATGGACAATAAACAACGATCAAAATGACTTTGGAAATGTAAATCGGATCAGTTTTGACAAAGTTATGGCTGTTTGAAGTCTCAGAAGGTAATTTTTGGGAATTTGGCAATTTTTTTGTTATTATGACTTTTGACAAGTAAACTGAATTTCCGAAGTTTTTTATCTTAGATAACAGAATTATTAAGGACAATAAACAACGATCAAAATGACTTTGGAAATGTAAATCGGATCAGTTTTGACAAAGTTATGGCTGTTTGAAGTCTCAGAAGGTAATATTTTGGAATTTGGCAACTACTTTGTCATAATGACTTTTGTCAAGAAAACCAAATTTCAGAAGTTTTTCATCTTTGATTACAGAATTATTAAGGACAATAAACAACGATCAAAATGACTTTGGAAATGTAAATCGGATCAGTTTTGACAAAGTTATGGCTGTTTGAAGTCTCAGAAGGTAATTTTTGGGAATTTGGCAACTTTTTTGTTATAATGACTTTTGACAAGTAAACCGAATTTCTGAAGTTTTTCAACTTTGATTACAGAATTATTAAGGACAATAAACAACGATCAAAATGACTTTGGAAATGTAAATCGGATCAGTTTTGACAAAGTTATGGCTGTTTGAAGTCTCAGAAGGTAATTTTTTGGAATTTGGAAACTAACATGTCAACATGACTTTTGAAAAGAAAACTGAATTTAAAAAGTTTTTAATCTTTGATTACAGAATTATTAAGGACAATAAACAACGATCAAAATGACTTTGGAAATGTAAATCGGATCAGTTTTGACAAAGTTATGTCTGTTTGAAGTCTCAGAAGGTTATTTTTGGGAATTTGGCAACTATTTTTTCATTATGAATTTGACAAGTAAACTGAATCTCCGAAGTTTTTTATCTTAGATAACAGAATTATTAAGGACAATAAACAACGATCAAAATGACTTTGGAAATGTAAATCGGGTCAGTTTTGACAAAGTTATGGCGGTTTGAAGTCTCAGAAGATAATTTTTTGGAACTTGGAAACTTACATGTCAACATGACTTTTAGCAAGTAAACCGAATTTCTGAAGTTTTTCAACTTTGATTACAGAATCATTATGGACAATAAACAACGATCAAAATGACTTTGGAAATGTAAATCGGATCAGTTTTGACAAAGTTATGGCTGTTTGAAGTCTCAGAAGGTAATTTTTGGGAATTTGGCAACTATTTTGTCATTATGACTTTTGACAAGAAAACTGAATTTCCGAAGTTTTTCATCTTTGATTACAGAATTATTAAGGACAATAAACAACGATCAAAATGACTTTGGAAATGTAAATCGGATCAGTTTTGACAAAGTTATGGCTGTTTGAAGTCTCAGAAGGTAATTTTTGGGAACTTGGAAACTTACATGTTAACATGACTTTTAGCAAGTAAACCGAATTTCTGAAGTTTTTCAACTTTGATTACAGAATTATTAAGGACAATAAACAACGATCAAAATGACTTTGGAAATGTAAATCGAATCAGTTTTGACAAAGTTATGGCTGTTTGAAGTCTCAGAAGGTAATTTTTGGGAATTTGGAAACTAACATGTCAACATGACTTTTGACAAGAAAACTGAATTTCTGAAGTTTTTCAACTTTGATTACAGAATTATTAAGGACAATAAACAACGATCAAAATGACTTTGGAAATGTAAATCGGATCAGTTTTGACAAAGTTATGGCTGTTTGAAGTCTCAGAAGGTTATTTTTGAGAATTTGGCAACTATTTTTTCATTATGAATTTTGACAAGTAAACTGAATCTCCGAAGTTTTTTATCTTAGATAACAGAATTATTAAGGACAATAAACAACGATCAAAATGACTTTGGAAATGTAAATCGGATCAGTTTTGACAAAGTTATGGCGGTTTTAAGTCTCAGAAGATAATTTTTTGGAACTTGGAAACTTACATGTCAACATGACTTTTAGCAAGTAAACCGAATTTCTGAAGTTTTTCAACTTTGATTACAGAATCATTATGGACAATAAACAACGATCAAAATGACTTTGGAAATGTAAATCGGATCAGTTTTGACAAAGTTATGGCTGTTTGAAGTCTCAGAAGGTAATTTTTGGGAATTTGGCAATTTTTTTGTTATAATGATTTTTGACAAGTAAACTGAATTTCCGAAGTTTTTTATCTTAGATAACAGAATTATTAAGGACAATAAACAACGATCAAAATGACTTTGGAAATGTAAATCGGATCAGTTTTGACAAAGCTATGGCTGTTTGAAGTCTCAGAAGGTAATATTTTGGAATTTGGCAACTACTTTGTCATAATGACTTTTGTCAAGAAAACCAAATTTCAGAAGTTTTTCATCTTTGATTACAGAATTATTAAGGACAATAAACAACGATCAAAATGACTTTGGAAATGTAAATCGGATCAGTTTTGACAAAGTTATGGCGGTTTGAAGTCTCAGAAGATAATTTTTTGGAACTTGGAAACTTACATGTTAACATGACTTTTAGCAAGTAAACCGAATTTCTGAAGTTTTTCAACTTTGATTACAGAATCATTATGGACAATAAACAACGATCAAAATGACTTTGGAAATGTAAATCGGATCAGTTTTGACAAAGTTATGGCTGTTTGAAGTCTCAGAAGGTAATTTTTTGGAATTTGGCAACTACTTTGTCATAATGACTTTTGACAAGAAAACCGAATTTCAGAAGTTTTTCATCTTTGATTACAGAATTATTAAGGACAATAAACAACGATCAAAATGACTTTGGAAATGTAAATCGGATCAGTTTTGACAAAGTTATGGCTGTTTGAAGTCTCAGAAGGTAATTTTTTGGAATTTGGAAACTAACATGTCAACATGACTTTTGAAAAGAAAACTGAATTTAAAAAGTTTTTCATCTTTGATTACAGAATTATTAAGGACAATAAACAACGATCAAAATGACTTTGGAAATGTAAATCGGATCAGTTTTGACAAAGTTATGTCTGTTTGAAGTCTCAGAAGGTTATTTTTGGGAATTTGGCAACTATTTTTTCATTATGAATTTGAAAGTAAACTGAATCTCCGAAGTTTTTTATCTTAGATAACAGAATTATTAAGGACAATAAACAACGATCAAAATGACGTTGGAAATGTAAATCGGGTCAGTTTTGACAAAGTTATGGCGGTTTGAAGTCTCAGAAGATAATTTTTTGGAACTTGGAAACTTACATGTCAACATGACTTTTAGCAAGTAAACCGAATTTCTGAAGTTTTTCAACTTTGATTACAGAATCATTATGGACAATAAACAACGATCAAAATGACTTTGGAAATGTAAATCGGATCAGTTTTGACAAAGTTATGGCTGTTTGAAGTCTCAGAAGGTAATTTTTGGGAATTTGGCAATTTTTTTGTTATAATGACTTTTGACAAGTAAACTGAATTTCCGAAGTTTTTCATCTTTGATTACAGAATTATTAAGGACAATAAACAACGATCAAAATGACTTTGGAAATGTAAATCGGATCAGTTTTGACAAAGTTATGGCTGTTTGAAGTCTCAGAAGGTAATATTTTGGAATTTGGCAACTACTTTGTCATAATGACTTTTGTCAAGAAAACCAAATTTCAGAAGTTTTTCATCTTTGATTACAGAATTATTAAGGACAATAAACAACGATCAAAATGACTTTGGAAATGTAAATCGGATCAGTTTTGACAAAGTTATGGCGGTTTGAAGTCTCAGAAGATAATTTTTTGGAACTTGGAAACTTACATGTCAACATGACTTTTAGCAAGTAAACCGAATTTCTGAAGTTTTTCAACTTTGATTACAGAATCATTATGGACAATAAACAACGATCAAAATGACTTTGGAAATGTAAATCGGATCAGTTTTGACAAAGTTATGGCTGTTTGAAGTCTCAGAAGGTAATATTTTGGAATTTGGCAACTACTCTGTCATTATGACTTTTGTCAAGAAAACCGAATTTCAGAAGTTTTTCATCTTTGATTACAGAATTATTAAGGACAATAAACAACGATCAAAATGACTTTGGAAATGTAAATCGGATCAGTTTTGACAAAGTTATGGCTGTTTGAAGTCTCAGAAGGTAATTTTTTGGAACTTGGAAACTTACATGTCAACATGACTTTTAGCAAGTAAACCGAATTTCTGAAGTTTTTCAACTTTGATTACAGAATCATTATGGACAATAAACAACGATCAAAATGACTTTGGAAATGTAAATCGGATCAGTTTTGACAAAGTTATGGCTGTTTGAAGTCTCAGAAGGTAATTTTTTGGAATTTGGCAACTACTCTATCATTATGACTTTTGACAAGAAAACCGAATTTCTGAAGTTTTTCAACTTTGATTACAGAATTATTAAGGACAATAAACAACGATCAAAATGACTTTGGAAATGTAAATCGGATCAGTTTTGACAAAGTTATGGCTGTTTGAAGTCTCAGAAGGTAATTTTTTGGAATTTGGAAACTAACATGTCAACATGACTTTTGAAAAGAAAACTGAATTTAAGAAGTTTTTCATCTTTGATTACAGAATTATTAAGGACAATAAACAACGATCAAAATGACTTTGGAAATGTAAATCGGATCAGTTTTGACAAAGTTATGTCTGTTTGAAGTCTCAGAAGGTAATTTTTGGGAATTTGGCAACTATTTTTTCATTATGAATTTTGACAAGTAAACTGAATCTCCGAAGTTTTTTATCTTAGATAACAGAATTATTAAGGACAATAAACAACGATCAAAATGACTTTGGAAATGTAAATCGGATCAGTTTTGACAAAGTTATGGCGGTTTGAAGTCTCAGAAGGTAATTTTTTGGAATTTGGAAACTAACATGTCAACATGACTTTTGAAAAGAAAACCGAATTTCCGAAGTTTTTCATCTTTGATTACAGAATTATTAAGGACAATAAACAACGATCAAAATGACTTTGGAAATGTAAATCGGATCAGTTTTGACAAAGTTATGGCTGTTTGAAGTCTCAGAAGGTAATTTTTGGGAATTTGGCAACTATTTTTGTCATTATGAATTTTGACAAGTAAACTGAATCTCCGAAGTTTTTTATCTTAGATAACAGAATTATTAAGGACAATAAACAACGATCAAAATGACTTTGGAAATGTAAATCGGATCAGTTTTGACAAAGTTATGGCGGTTTGAAGTCTCAGAAGATAATTTTTTGGAACTTGGAAACTAACATGTCAACATGACTTTTAGCAAGTAAACCGAATTTCTGAAGTTTTTCAACTTTGATTACAGAATCATTAAGGACAATAAACAACGATCAAAATGACTTTGGAAATGTAAATCGGATCAGTTTTGACAAAGTTATGGCTGTTTGAAGTCTCAGAAGGTAATTTTTGGGAATTTGGCAATTTTTTTGTTATAATGATTTTTGACAAGTAAACTGAATTTCCGAAGTTTTTCATCTTAGATAACAGAATTATTAAGGACAATAAACAACGATCAAAATGACTTTGGAAATGTAAATCGGATCAGTTTTGACAAAGCTATGGCTGTTTGAAGTCTCAGAAGGTAATATTTTGGAATTTGGCAACTACTTTGTCATAATGACTTTTGTCAAGCAAACCAAATTTCAGAAGTTTTTCATCTTTGATTACAGAATTATTAAGGACAATAAACAACGATCAAAATGACTTTGGAAATGTAAATCGGATCAGTTTTGACAAAGTTATGGCGGTTTGAAGTCTCAGAAGATAATTTTTTGGAACTTGGAAACTTACATGTTAACATGACTTTTAGCAAGTAAACCGAATTTCTGAAGTTTTTCAACTTTGATTACAGAATCATTAAGGACAATAAACAACGATCAAAATGACTTTGGAAATGTAAATCGGATCAGTTTTGACAAAGTTATCGCTGTTTGAAGTCTCAGAAGGTAATTTTTGGGAATTTGGCAATTATTTTTGTCATAATGATTTTTGACAAGTAAACTGAATTTCCGAAGTTTTTTAACTTAGATAACAGAATTATTAAGGACAATAAACAACGATCAAAATGACTTTGGAAATGTAAATCGGATCAGTTTTGACAAAGTTATGGCTGTTTGAAGTCTCAGAAGGTAATATTTTGGAATTTGGCAACTACTTTGTCATAATGACTTTTGTCAAGCAAACCAAATTTCAGAAGTTTTTCATCTTTGATTACAGAATTATTAAGGACAATAAACAACGATCAAAATGACTTTGGAAATGTAAATCGGATCAGTTTTGACAAAGTTATGGCGGTTTGAAGTCTCAGAAGGTAATTTTTTGGAATTTGGAAACTTACATGTTAACATGACTTTTGACAAGTAAACCGAATTTCTGAAGTTTTTCATCTTTGATTACAGAATTATTAAGGACAATAAACAACGATCAAAATGACTTTGGAAATGTAAATCGGATCAGTTTTGACAAAGTTATGGCTGTTTGAAGTCTCAGAAGGTAATATTTTGGAATTTGGCAACTACTTTGTCATAATGACTTTTGTCAAGAAAACCAAATTTCAGAAGTTTTTCATCTTTGATTACAGAATTATTAAGGACAATAAACAACGATCAAAATGACTTTGGAAATGTAAATCGGATCAGTTTTGACAAAGTTATGGCGGTTTGAAGTCTCAGAAGATAATTTTTTGGAACTTGGAAACTTACATGTTAACATGACTTTTAGCAAGTAAACCGAATTTCTGAAGTTTTTCAACTTTGATTACAGAATCATTATGGACAATAAACAACGATCAAAATGACTTTGGAAATGTAAATCGGATCAGTTTTGACAAAGTTATGGCTGTTTGAAGTCTCAGAAGGTAATATTTTGGAATTTGGCAACTACTTTGTCATAATGACTTTTGTCAAGAAAACCAAATTTCAGAAGTTTTTCATCTTTGATTACAGAATTATTAAGGACAATAAACAACGATCAAAATGACTTTGGAAATGTAAATCGGATCAGTTTTGACAAAGTTATGGCTGTTTGAAGTCTCAGAAGGTAATTTTTTGGAATTTGGAAACTAACATGTCAACATGACTTTTGAAAAGAAAACTGAATTTCAGAAGTTTTTCATCTTTGATTACAGAATTATTAAGGACAATAAACAACGATCAAAATGACTTTGGAAATGTAAATCGGATCAGTTTTGACAAAGTAATGTCTGTTTGAAGTCTCAGAAGGTTATTTTTGGGAATGTCTGTTTGAAGTCTCAGAAGGTAATATTTTGGAATTTGGCAACTATTTTTTCATTATGAATTTTGACAAGTAAACTGAATCTCCGAAGTTTTTTATCTTAGATAACAGAATTATTAAGGACAATAAACAACGATCAAAATGACTTTGGAAATGTAAATCGGATCAGTTTTGACAAAGTTATGGCGGTTTGAAGTCTCAGAAGATAATTTTTTGGAACTTGGAAACTTACATGTCAACATGACTTTTAGCAAGTAAACCGAATTTCTGAAGTTTTTCAACTTTGATGACACAATCATTATGGACAATAAACAACGATCAAAATGACTTTGGAAATGTAAATCGGATCAGTTTTGACAAAGTTATGGCTGTTTGAAGTCTCAGAAGGTAATTTTTTGGAATTTGGAAACTAACATGTCAACATGACTTTTGAAAAGAAAACTGAATTTCCGAAGTTTTTCATCTTTGATTACAGAATTATTAAGGACAATAAACAACGATCAAAATGACTTTGGAAATGTAAATCGGATCAGTTTTGACAAAGTAATGTCTGTTTGAAGTCTCAGAAGGTTATTTTTGGGAATTTGGCAACTATTTTTTCATTATGAATTTTGACAAGTAAACTGAATCTTCGAAGTTTTTTATCTTAGATAACATAATTATTTAGGACAATAAACAACGATCAAAATGACTTTGGAAATGTAAATCGGATCAGTTTTGACAAAGTTATGGCGGTTTGAAGTCTCAGAAGATAATTTTTTGGAACTTGGAAACTTACATGTCAACATGACTTTTAGACAAGTAAACCGAATTTCTGAAGTTTTTCAACTTTGATTACAGAATCATTATGGACAATAAACAACGATCAAAATGACTTTGGAAATGTAAATCGGATCAGTTTTGACAAAGTTATGGCTGTTTGAAGTCTCAGAAGGTAATTTTTGGGAATTTGGCAACTTTTTTGTTATAATGACTTTTGACAAGTAAACTGAATTTCCGAAGTTTTTTATCTTTGATTACAGAATTATTAAGGACAATAAACAACGATCAAAATGACTTTGGAAATGTAAATCGGATCAGTTTTGACAAAGTAATGTCTGTTTGAAGTCTCAGAAGGTTATTTTTGGGAATTTGGCAACTATTTTCTCATTATGACTTTTGACAAGTAAACTGAATTTCCGAAGTTTTTTATCTTTGATAACAGAATTATTAAGGACAATAAACAACGATCAAAATGACTTTGGAAATGTAAATCGGATCAGTTTTGACAAAGTTATGGCGGTTTGAAGTCTCAGAAGATAATTTTTTGGAACTTGGAAACTTACATGTCAACATGACTTTTAGCAAGTAAACCGAATTTCTGAAGTTTTTCAACTTTGATTACAGAATCATTATGGACAATAAACAACGATCAAAATGACTTTGGAAATGTAAATCGGATCAGTTTTGACAAAGTTATGGCTGTTTGAAGTCTCAGAAGGTAATTTTTGGAATTTGGCAATTTTTTTGTTATAATGACTTTTGACAAGTAAACCGAATTTCTGAAGTTTTTCAACTTTGATTACAGAATTATTAAGGACAATAAACAACGATCAAAATGACTTTGGAAATGTAAATCGGATCAGTTTTGACAAAGTTATGGCTGTTTGAAGTCTCAGAAGGTAATTTTTTGGAATTTGGAAACTTACATGTCAACATGACTTTTGAAAAGAAAACAGAATTTCCGAAGTTTTTCATCTTTGATTACAGAATTATTAAGGACAATAAACAACGATCAAAATGACTTTGGAAATGTAAATCGGATCAGTTTTGACAAAGTAATGTCTGTTTGAAGTCTCAGAAGGTTATTTTTGGGAATTTGGCAACTATTTTTTCATTATGAATTTGACAAGTAAACTGAATCTCCGAAGTTTTTTATCTTAGATAACAGAATTATTAAGGACAATAAACAACGATCAAAATGACTTTGGAAATGTAAATCGGGTCAGTTTTGACAAAGTTATGGCGGTTTTAAGTCTCAGAAGATAATTTTTTGGAACTTGGAAACTTACATGTCAACATGACTTTTAGCAAGTAAACCGAATTTCTGAAGTTTTTCAACTTTGATTACAGAATCATTATGGACAATAAACAACGATCAAAATGACTTTGGAAATGTAAATCGGATCAGTTTTGACAAAGTTATGGCTGTTTGAAGTCTCAGAAGGTAATTTTTGGGAATTTGGCAATTTTTTTGTCATTATGACTTTTGACAAGTAAACCGAATTTCTGAAGTTTTTCAACTTTGATTACAGAATTATTAAGGACAATAAACAACGATCAAATTGACTTTGGAAATGTAAATCGGATCAGTTTTGACAAAGTTATGGCTGTTTGAAGTCTCAGAAGGTAATTTTTTGGAATTTGGAAACTAACATGTCAACATGACTTTTGAAAAGAAAACTGAATTTAAAAAGTTTTTCATCTTTGATTACAGAATTATTAAGGACAATAAACAACGATCAAAATGACTTTGGAAATGTAAATCGGATCAGTTTTGACAAAGTAATGGCTGTTTGAAGTCTCAGAAGGTTATTTTTGGGAATTTGGCAACTATTTTTTCATTATGAATTTTGACAAGTAAACTGAATCTCCGAAGTTTTTTATCTTAGATAACAGAATTATTAAGGACAATAAACAACGATCAAAATGATTTTGGAAATGTAAATCGGATCAGTTTTGACAAAGTTATGGCGGTTTGAAGTCTCAGAAGGTAATTTTTTGGAACTTGGAAACTTACATGTCAACATGACTTTTGGCAAGTAAACCGAATTTCTGAAGTTTTTCAACTTTGATTACAGAATCATTATGGACAATAAACAACGATCAAAATGACTTTGGAAATGTAAATCGGATCAGTTTTGACAAAGTTATGGCTGTTTGAAGTCTCAGAAGGTAATTTTTGGGAATTTGGCAATTTTTTTGTTATAATGATTTTTGACAAGTAAACTGAATATCCGAAGTTTTTTATCTTAGATTACAGAATTATTAAGGACAATAAACAACGATCAAAATGACTTTGGAAATGTAAATCGGATCAGTTTTGACAAAGTTATGGCTGTTTGAAGTCTCAGAAGGTAATTTTTTGGAATTTGGCAACTACTTTGTCATAATGACTTTTGACAAGAAAACCGAATTTCAGAAGTTTTTCATCTTTGATTACAGAATTATTAAGGACAATAAACAACGATCAAAATGACTTTGGAAATGTAAATCGGATCAGTTTTGACAAAGTTATGGCTGTTTGAAGTCTCAGAAGGTAATTTTTTGGAATTTGGAAACTAACATGTCAACATGACTTTTGAAAAGAAAACTGAATTTTCGAAGTTTTTTAACTTTGATTACAGAATTATTAAGGACAATAAACAACGATCAAAATGACTTTGGAAATGTAAATCGGATCAGTTTTGACAAAGTTATGGCTGTTTGAAGTCTCAGAAGGTAATTTTTTGGAATTTGGAAACTAACATGTCAACATGACTTTTGAAAAGAAAACTGAATTTCCGAAGTTTTTCATCTTTGATTACAGAATTATTAAGGACAATAAACAACGATCAAAATGACTTTGGAAATGTAAATCGGATCAGTTTTGACAAAGTTATGTCTGTTTGAAGTCTCAGAAGGTTATTTTTGGGAATTTAGCAACTATTTTTTCATTATAAATTTTGACAAGTAAACTGAATCTCCGAAGTTTTTTATCTTTGATAACAGAATTATTAAGGACAATAAACAACGATCAAAATGACTTTGGAAATGTAAATCGGATCAGTTTTGACAAAGTTATGGCGGTTTGAAGTCTCAGAAGATAATTTTTTGGAACTTGGAAACTTACATGTCATTATGACTTTTGTCAAGAAAACCGAATTTCTGAAGTTTTTCAACTTTGATGACAGAATTATTAAGGACAATAAACAACGATCAAAATGACTTTGGAAATGTAAATCGGATCAGTTTTGACAAAGTTATGGCTGTTTGAAGTCTCAGAAGGTAATTTTTGGGAATTTGGCAACTTTTTTTTGTCATTATGACTTTTGTCAAAAAAACCGAATTTCTGAAGTTTTTCATCTTTGATTACAGAATTATTAAGGACAATAAACAACGATCAAAATGACTTTGGAAATGTAAATCGGATCAGTTTTGACAAAGTTATGGCTGTTTGAAGTCTCAGAAGGTAATTTTTTGGAATTTGGCAACTTCTTTGTCATTATGACTTTTGTCAAGAAAACCGAATTTCTGAAGTTTTTCAACTTTGATGACAGAATTATTAAGGACAATAAACAACGATCAAAATGACTTTGGAAATGTAAATCGGATCAGTTTTGACAAAGTTATGGCTGTTTGAAGTCTCAGAAGGTAATTTTTGGGAATTTGGCAATTTTTTTGTCATTATGACTTTTGACAAGTAAACCGAATTTCTGAAGCTTTTCAACTTTGATTACAGAATTATTAAGGACAATAAACAACGATCAAAATGACTTTGGAAATGTAAATCGGATCAGTTTTGACAAAGTTATGGCTGTTTGAAGTCTCAGAAGGTAATATTTTGGAATTTGGCAACTACTTTGTCATAATGACTTTTGTCAAGAAAACCAAATTTCAGAAGTTTTTCATCTTTGATTACAGAATTATTAAGGACAATAAACAACGATCAAAATGACTTTGGAAATGTAAATCGGATCAGTTTTGACAAAGTTATGGCTGTTTGAAGTCTCAGAAGGTAATTTTTGGGAATTTGGCAATTTTTTTTGTTATAATGATTTTTGACAAGTAAACCGAATTTCTGAAGCTTTTCAACTTTGATTACAGAATTATAAAGGACAATAAACAACGATCAAAATGACTTTGGAAATGTAAACCGGATCAGTTTTGACAAAGTTATGGCTGTTTGAAGTCTCAGAAGGTAATATTTTGGAATTTGGCAATTACTTTGTCATAATGACTTTTGTCAAGAAAACCAAATTTCAGAAGTTTTTCATCTTTGATTACAGAATTATTAAGGACAATAAACAACGATCAAAATGACTTTGGAAATGTAAATCGGATCTGTTTTGACAAAATTATGGCGGTTTGAAGTCTCAGAAGATAATTTTTTGGAACTTGGAAACTTACATGTTAACATGACTTTTAGCAAGTAAACCGAATTTCTGAAGTTTTTCATCTTTCATTACAGAATTATTAAGGACAATAAACAACGATCAAAATGACATTGGAAATGTAAATCAGATCAGTTTTGACAAAGTAATGTCTGTTTAAAGTCTGAAAAGGTTATTTTTAGGAAATTGGCAACTATTTTTTCATTATGAATTTGAAAGTAAACTGAATCTCCGAAGTTTTTTTATCTTAGATAACAGAATTATTAAGGACAATAAACAACGATCAAAATGACTTTGGAAATGTAAATCGGATCAGTTTTGACAAAGTTATAGCGGCTTGAAGTCTCAGAAGATAATTTTTTGGAACTTGGAAACTTACATGTCAACATGACTTTTAGCAAGTAAACCGAATTTCTGAAGTTTTTCAACTTTGATGACAGAATCATTAAGGACAATAAACAACGATCAAAATGACTTTGGAAATGTAAATCGGATCAGTTTTGACAAAGTTATGGCGGTTTTAAGTCTCAGAAGATAATTTTTTGGAACTTGGAAACTTACATGTCAACATGACTTTTAGCAAGTAAACCGAATTTCTGAAGTTTTTCAACTTTGATTACAGAATCATTATGGACAATAAACAACGATCAAAATGACTTTGGAAATGTAAATCGGATCAGTTTTGACAAAGTTATGGCTGTTTGAAGTCTCAGAAGATAATTTTTTGGAACTTGGAAACTAACATGTCAACATGACTTTTGAAAAGAAAACTGAATTTTCGAAGTTTTTCATCTTTGATTACAGAATTATTAAGGACAATAAACAACGATCAAAATGACTTTGGAAATGTAAATCGGATCAGTTTTGACAAAGTTATGGCTGTTTGAAGTCTCAGAAGGTAATTTTTGGGAATTTGGCAATTTTTTTGTTATAATGATTTTTGACAAGTAAACTGAATCTCCGAAGTTTTTTATCTTAGATAACAGAATTATTAAGGACAATGAACAACGATCAAAATGACTTTGGAAATGTAAATCGGATCAGTTTTGACAAAGCTATGGCTGTTTGAAGTCTCAGAAGGTAATATTTTGGAATTTGGCAACTACTTTGTCATAATGACTTTTGTCAAGCAAACCAAATTTCAGAAGTTTTTCATCTTTGATTACAGAATTATTAAGGACAATAAACTACGATCAAAATGACTTTGGAAATGTAAATCGGATCTGTTTTGACAAAGTTATGGCGGTTTGAAGTCTCAGAAGATAATTTTTTGGAACTTGGAAACTTACATGTTAACATGACTTTTAGCAAGTAAACCAAATTTCTGAAGTTTTTCAACTTTGATTACAGAATCATTATGGACAATAAACAACGATCAAAATGACTTTGGAAATGTAAATCGGATCAGTTTTGACAAAGTTATGGCTGTTTGAAGTCTCAGAAGGTAATTTTTGGGAATTTGGCAATTTTTTTGTCATTATGACTTTTGACAAGTAAACCGAATTTCTAAAATTTTTCAACTTTGATTACAGAATTATTAAGGACAATAAACAACGATCAAATTGACTTTGGAAATGTAAATCGGATCAGTTTTGACAAAGTTATGGCTGTTTGAAGTCTCAGAAGGTAATTTTTTGGAATTTGGAAACTTACATGTCAACATGACTTTTTAAAAGAAAACCGAATTTAAGAAGTTTTTCAACTTTGATTACAGAATTATTAAGGACAATAAACAACGATCAAAATGACTTTGGAAATGTAAATCGGATCAGTTTTGACAAAGTTATGGCTGTTTGAAGTCTCAGAAGGTAATTTTTGGGAATTTGGCAACTATTTTTTCATTATGAATTTGACAAGTAAACTGAATCTCCGAAGTTTTTTATCTTAGATAACAGAATTATTAAGGACAATAAACAACGATCAAAATGACTTTGGAAATGTAAATCGGATCAGTTTTGACAAAGTTATGGCGGTTTGAAGTCTCAGAAGATAATTTTTTGGAACTTGGAAACTAACATGTCAACATGACTTTTGAAAAGAAAACTGAATTTCAGAAGTTTTTCATCTTTGATTACAGAATTATTAAGGACAATAAACAACGATCAAAATGACTTTGGAAATGTAAATCGGATCAGTTTTGACAAAGTTATGGCTGTTTGAAGTCTCAGAAGGTAATTTTTTGGAATTTGGAAACTATTTTTTCATTATGAATTTTGACAAGTAAACTGAATTTCCGAAGTTTTTTAACTTTGATTACAGAATTATTAAGGACAATAAACAACGATCAAAATGACTTTGGAAATGTAAATCGGATCAGTTTTGACAAAGTTATGGCTGTTTGAAGTCTCAGAAGGTAATTTTTTGGAATTTGGAAACTAACATGTCAACATGACTTTTGAAAAGAAAACTGAATTTAAAAGTTTTTCATCTTTGATTACAGAATTATTAAGGACAATAAACAACGATCAAAATGACTTTGGAAATGTAAATCGGATCAGTTTTGACAAAGTTATGGCTGTTTGAAGTCTCAGAAGATAATTTTTTGGAATTTGGAAACTTTTATGTCAACATGACTTTTGAAAAGAAAACTGAATTTAAGAAGTATTTCATCTTTGATTACAGAATTATTAAGGACAATAAACAACGATCAAAATGACGTTGGAAATGTAAATCGGGTCAGTTTTGACAAAGTTATGGCGGTTTTAAGTCTCAGAAGATAATTTTTTGGAACTTGGAAACTTACATGTCAACATGACTTTTAGCAAGTAAACCGAATTTCTGAAGTTTTTCAACTTTGATTACAGAATCATTATGGACAATAAACAACGATCAAAATGACTTTGGAAATGTAAATCGGATCAGTTTTGACAAAGTTATGGCTGTTTGAAGTCTCAGAAGGTAATTTTTGGGAATTTGGCAATTTTTTTGTTATAATGATTTTTGACAAGTAAACCGAATTTCTGAAGCTTTTCAACTTTGATTACAGAATTATTAAGGACAATAAACAACGATCAAATTGACTTTGGAAATGTAAATCGGATCAGTTTTGACAAAGTTATGGCTGTTTGAAGTCTCAGAAGGTAATTTTTTGGAATTTGGAAACTAACATGTCAACATGACTTTTGAAAAGAAAACCAAATTTCAGAAGTTTTTCATCTTTGATTACAGAATTATTAAGGACAATAAACAACGATCAAAATGACTTTGGAAATGTAAATCGGATCTGTTTTGACAAAGTTATGGCGGTTTGAAGTCTCAGAAGATAATTTTTTGGAACTTGGAAACTTACATGTTAACATGACTTTTAGCAAGTAAACCGAATTTCTGAAGTTTTTCAACTTTGATTACAGAATCATTATGGACAATAAACAACGATCAAAATGACTTTGGAAATGTAAATCGGATCAGTTTTGACAAAGTTATGGCTGTTTGAAGTCTCAGAAGGTAATATTTTGGAACATGGCAACTACTTTGTCATAATGACTTTTGTCAAGAAAACCAAATTTCAGAAGTTTTTCATCTTTGATTACAGAATTATAAAGGACAATAAACAACGATCAAAATGACTTTGAAAATGTAAATCGGATCTGTTTTGACAAAGTTATGGCGGTTTGAAGTCTCAGAAGATAATTTTTTGGATCTTGGAAACTTACATGTCAACATGACTTATTGCAAGTAAACCGAATTTCTGAAGTTTTTCAACTTTGATTACAGAATCATTATGGACAATAAACAACGATCAAAATGGCTTTGGAAATGTAAATCGGATCAGTTTTGACAAAGTTATGGCTGTTTGAAGTCTCAGAAGGTAATTTTTGGGAATTTGGCAATTTTTTTGTTATAATGATTTTTGACAAGTAAACTGAATCTCCGAAGTTTTTTATCTTAGATAACAGAATTATTAAGGACAATAAACAACGATCAAAATGACTTTGGAAATGTAAATCGGATCAGTTTTGACAAAGCTATGGCTGTTTGAAGTCTCATAAGGTAATTTTTTGGAATTTGGAAACTAACATGTCAACATGACTTTTGAAAAGAAAACTGAATTTTCGAAGTTTGTTAACTTTGATTACAGAATTATTAAGGACAATAAACAACGATCAAAATGACTTTGGAAATGTAAATCGGATCAGTTTTGACAAAGTTATGGCTGTTTGAAGTCTCAGAAGGTAATTTTTTGGAATTTGGAAACTAACATGTCAACATGACTTTTGAAAAGAAAACTGAATTTAAGAAGTTTTTCATCTTTGATTACAGAATTATTAAGGACAATAAACAACGATCAAAATGACTTTGGAAATGTAAATCGGATCAGTTTTGACAAAGTTATGGCTGTTTGAAGTCTCAGAAGGTAATTTTTTGGAATTTGGAAACTAACATTTCAACATGACTTTTAGCAAGTAAACCGAATTTCTGAAGTTTTTCAACTTTGATTACAGAATCATTAAGGACAATAAACAACGATCAAAATGACTTTGGAAATGTAAATCGGATCAGTTTTGACAAAGTTATGGCTGTTTGAAGTCTCAGAAGGTTATTTTTGGGAATGTCTGTTTGAAGTCTCAGAAGGTAATATTTTAGAATTTGGCAACTATTTTTTCATTATGAATTTTGACAAGTAAACTGAATCTCCGAAGTTTTTTATCTTAGATAACAGAATTATTTAGGACAATAAACAACGATCAAAATGACTTTGGAAATGTAAATCGGATCAGTTTTGACAAAGTTATGGCGGTTTGAAGTCTCAGAAGATAATTTTTTGGAACTTGGAAACTTACATGTCAACATGACTTTTAGCAAGTAAACCGAATTTCTGAAGTTTTTCAACTTTGATGACAGAATCATTATGGACAATAAACAACGATCAAAATGACTTTGGAAATGTAAATCGGATCAGTTTTGACAAAGTTATGGCTGTTTGAAGTCTCAGAAGGTAATTTTTGGGAATTTGGCAATTTTTTTGTTATGATGATTTTTGACAAGTAAACCGAATTTCTGAAGCTTTTCAACTTTGATTACAGAATTATAAAGGACAATAAACAACGATCAAAATGACTTTGGAAATGTAAATCGGATCAGTTTTGACAAAGTTATGGCTGTTTGAAGTCTCAGAAGGTAATATTTTGGAATTTGGCAATTACTTTGTCATAATGACTTTTGTCAAGAAAACCAAATTTCAGAAGTTTTTCATCTTTGATTACAGAATTATTAAGGACAATAAACAACGATCAAAATGACTTTGGAAATGTAAATCGGATCTGTTTTGACAAAGGTATGGCGGTTTGAAGTCTCAGAAGCTAATTTTTTGGAACTTGGAAACTTACATGTTAACATGACTTTAAGCAAGTAAACCGAATTTCTGAAGTTTTTCAACTTTGATTACAGAATCATTATGGACAATAAACAACGATCAAAATGACTTTGGAAATGTAAATCGGATCAGTTTTGACAAAGTTATGGCTGTTTGAAGTCTCAGAAGGTAATATTTTGGAATTTGGCAATTACTTTGTCATAATGACTTTTAGTCAAGAAAACCAAATTTCAGAAGTTTTTCATCTTTGATTACAGAATTATTAAGGACAATAAACAACGATCAAAATGACTTTGGAAATGTAAATCGGATCAGTTTTGACAAAGTTATGGCTGTTTGAAGTCTCAGAAGGTAATATTTTGGAATTTGGCAACTACTTTGTCATAATGACTTTTGTCAAGAAAACCAAATTTCAGAAGTTTTTCATCTTTGATTACAGAATTATTAAGGACAATAAACAACGATCAAAATGACTTTGGAAATGTAAATCGGATCAGTTTTGACAAAGTTATGGCTGTTTGAAGTCTCAGAAGGTAATTTTTTGGAATTTGGAAACTAACATGTCAACATGACTTTTGAAAAGAAAACTGAATTTAAGAAGTTTTTCATCTTTGATTACAGAATTATTAAGGACAATAAACAACGATCAAAATGACTTTGGAAATGTAAATCGGATCAGTTTTGACAAAGTAATGGCTGTTTGAAGTCTCAGAAGGTAATTTTTGGGAATGTCTGTTTGAAGTCTCAGAAGGTAATATTTTGGAATTTGGCAACTATTTTTTCATTATGAATTTTGACAAGTAAACTGAATCTCCGAAGTTTTTTATCTTAGATAACAGAATTATTAAGGACAATAAACAACGATCAAAATGACTTTGGAAATGTAAATCGGATCAGTTTTGACAAAGTTATGGCGGTTTGAAGTCTCAGAAGATAATTTGTTGGAACTTCGAAACTTACATGTCAACATGACTTTTAGCAAGTAAACCGAATTTCTGAAGTTTTTCAACTTTGATGACACAATCATTAAGGACAATAAACAACGATCAAAATGACTTTGGAAATGTAAATCGGATCAGTTTTGACAAAGGTATGGCTGTTTGAAGTCTCAGAAGGTAATTTTTTGGAATTTGAAAACTAACATGTCAACATGACTTTTGAAAAGAAAACTGAATTTCCCAAGTTTTTCATCTTTGATAACAGAATTATTAAGGACAATAAACAACGATCAAAATGACTTTGGAAATGTAAATCGGATCAGTTTTGACAAAGTAATGTCTGTTTGAAGTCTCAGAAGGTTATTTTTGGGAATTTGGCAACTATTTTTTCATTATGATTTTGAAAGTAAACTGAATCTCCGAAGTTTTTTATCTTAGATAACAGAATTATTAAGGACAATAAACAACGATCAAAATGACGTTGGAAATGTAAATCGGGTCAGTTTTGACAAAGTTATGGCGGTTTGAAGTCTCAGAAGATAATTTTTTGGAACTTGGAAACTTACATGTCAACATGACTTTTAGCAAGTAAACCGAATTTCTGAAGTTTTTCAACTTTGATTACAGAATCATTATGGACAATAAACAACGATCAAAATGACTTTGGAAATGTAAATCGGATCAGTTTTGACAAAGTTATGGCTGTTTGAAGTCTCAGAAGGTAATTTTTGGGAATTTGGCAATTTTTTGTTATAATGATTTTTGACAAGTAAACCGAATTTCTGAAGTTTTTCAACTTTGATTACAGAATTATTAAGGACAATAAACAACGATCAAATTGACTTTGGAAATGTAAATCGGATCAGTTTTGACAAAGTTATGGCTGTTTGAAGTCTCAGAAGGTAATTTTTTGGAATTTGGAAACTAACATGTCATCATGACTTTTGAAAAGAAAACTGAATTTCAGAAGTTTTTCATCTTTGATTACAGAATTATTAAGGACAATAAACAACGATCAAAATGACTTTGGAAATGTAAATCGGATCAGTTTTGACAAAGGTATGGCGGTTTGAAGTCTCAGAAGATAATTTTTTGGAACTTGGAAACTTACATGTCAACATGACTTTTAGCAAGTAAACCGAATTTCTGAAGTTTTTCAACTTTGATTACAGAATCATTATGGACAATAAACAACGATCAAAATGACTTTGGAAATGTAAATCGGATCAGTTTTGACAAAGTTATGGCTGTTTGAAGTCTCAGAAGGTAATATTTTGGAATTTGGCAATTACTTTGTCATAATGACTTTTGTCAAGAAAACCAAATTTCAGAAGTTTTTCATCTTTGATTACAGAATTATTAAGGACAATAAACAACGATCAAAATGACTTTGGAAATGTAAATCGGATCAGTTTTGACAAAGTTATGGCTGTTTGAAGTCTCAGAAGGTAATATTTTGGAATTTGGCAACTACTTTGTCATAATGACTTTTGTCAAGAAAACCAAATTTCAGAAGTTTTTCATCTTTGATTACAGAATTATTAAGGACAATAAACAACGATCAAAATGACTTTGGAAATGTAAATCGGATCAGTTTTGACAAAGTTATGGCTGTTTGAAGTCTCAGAAGGTAATTTTTTGGAATTTGGAAACTAACATGTCAACATGACTTTTGAAAAGAAAACTGAATTTAAGAAGTTTTTCATCTTTGATTACAGAATTATTAAGGACAATAAACAACGATCAAAATGACTTTGGAAATGTAAATCGGATTAGTTTTGACAAAGTAATGTCTGTTTGAAGTCTCAGAAGGTTATTTTTGGGAATGTCTGTTTGAAGTCTCAGAAGGTAATATTTTGGAATTTGGCAACTATTTTTTCATTATGAATTTTGACAAGTAAACTGAATCTCCGAAGTTTTTTATCTTAGATAACAGAATTATTAAGGAGAATAAACAACGATCAAAATGACTTTGGAAATGTAAATCGGATCAGTTTTGACAAAGTTATAGCGGTTTGAAGTCTCAGAAGATAATTTGTTGGAACTTCGAAACTTACATGTCAACATGACTTTTAGCAAGTAAACCGAATTTCTGAAGTTTTTCAACTTTGATGACACAATCATTATGGACAATCAACAACAATCAAAATGACTTTGGAAATGTAAATCGGATCAGTTTTGACAAAGGTATGGCTGTTTGAAGTCTCAGAAGGTAATTTTTTGGAATTTGAAAACTAACATGTCAACATGACTTTTGAAAAGAAAACTGAATTTTCGAAGTTTTTCATCTTTGATAACAGAATTATTAAGGACAATAAACAACGATCAAAATGACTTTGGAAATGTAAATCGGATCAGTTTTGACAAAGTAATGTCTGTTTGAAGTCTCAGAAGGTTATTTTTGGGAATTTGGCAACTATTTTTTCATTATGAATTTTGACAAGTAAACTGAATCTCCGAAGTTTTTTATCTTAGATAACAGAATTATTAAGGACAATAAACAACGATCAAAATGACTTTGGAAATGTAAATCGGATCAGTTTTGACAAAGTTATGGCGGTTTGAAGTCTCAGAAGATAATTTTTTGGAACTTGGAAACTTACATGTCAACATGACTTTTAGCAAGTAAACCGAATTTCTGAAGTTTTTCAACTTTGATTACACAATCATTATGGACAATAAACAACGATCAAAATGACTTTGGAAATGTAAATCGGATCAGTTTTGACAAAGTTATGGCTGTTTGAAGTCTCAGAAGGTAATTTTTGGGAATTTGGCAATTTTTTTTGTTATAATGATTTTTGACAAGTAAACCGAATTTCTGAAGCTTTTCAACTTTGATTACAGAATTATTAAGGACAATAAACAACGATCAAATTGACTTTGGAAATGTAAATCGGATCAGTTTTGACAAAGTTATGGCTGTTTGAAGTCTCAGAAGGTAATTTTTTGGAATTTGGAAACTATTTTGTCATCATGACTTTTGAAAAGAAAACCAAATTTCAGAAGTTTTTCATCTTTTATTACAGAATTATTAAGGACAATAAACAACGATCAAAATGACTTTGGAAATGTAAATCGGATCAGTTTTGACAAAGTTATGGCGGTTTGAAGTCTCAGAAGATAATTTTTTGGAACTTGGAAACTTACATGTTAACATGACTTTTAGCAAGAAAACCGAATTTCTGAAGTTTTTCAACTTTGATTACAGAATCATTATGGACAATAAACAACGATCAAAATGACTTTGGAAATGTAAATCGGATCAGTTTTGACAAAGTTATGGCTGTTTGAAGTCTCAGAAGGTAATATTTTGGAATTTGGCAACTACTTTGTCATAATGACTTTTGTCAAGAAAACCAAATTTCAGAAGTTTTTCATCTTTGATTACAGAATTATAAAGGACAATAAACAACGATCAAAATGACTTTGAAAATGTAAATCGGATCAGTTTTGACAAAGTTATGGCGGTTTGAAGTCTCAGAAGATAATTTTTTGGAACTTGGAAACTTACATGTCAACATGACTTTTAGCAAGTAAACCGAATTTCTGAAGTTTTTCAACTTTGATTACAGAATCATTATGGACAATAAACAACGATCAAAATGGCTTTGGAAATGTAAATCGGATCAGTTTTGACAAAGTTATGGCTGTTTGAAGTCTCAGAAGGTAATTTTTGGGAATTTGGCAACTTTTTTGTTATTATGATTTTTGACAAGTAAACTGAATCTCCGAAGTTTTTTATCTTAGATAACAGAATTATTAAGGACAATAAACAACGATCAAAATGACTTTGGAAATGTAAATCGGATCAGTTTTGACAAAGTTATGGCTGTTTGAAGTCTCAGAAGGTAATTTTTTGGAATTTGGAAACTAACATGTCAACATGACTTTTGAAAAGAAAACCGAATTTTCGAAGTTTTTAACTTTGATTACAGAATTATTAAGGACAATAAACAACGATCAAAATGACTTTGGAAATGTAAATCGGATCAGTTTTGACAAAGTTATGGCTGTTTGAAGTCTCAGAAGGTAATTTTTTGGAATTTGGAAACTAACATGTCAACATGACTTTTGAAAAGAAAACTGAATTTAAGAAGTTTTTCATCTTTGATTACAGAATTATTAAGGACAATAAACAACGATCAAAATGACTTTGGAAATGTAAATCGGATCAGTTTTGACAAAGTAATGTCTGTTTTGAAGTCTCAGAAGGTTATTTTTGGGAATGTCTGTTTGAAGTCTCAGAAGGTAATATTTTAGAATTTGGCAACTATTTTTTCATTATGAATTTTGACAAGTAAACTGAATCTCCGAAGTTTTTTATCTTTGATAACAGAATTATTAAGGACAATAAACAACGATCAAAATGACTTTGGAAATGTAAATCGGATCAGTTTTGACAAAGTTATGGCGGTTTGAAGTCTCAGAAGATAATTTTTTGGAACTTGGAAACTTACATGTCAACATGACTTTTAGCAAGTAAACCGAATTTCTGAAGTTTTTCAACTTTGATGACAGAATCATTATGGACAATAAACAACGATCAAAATGACTTTGGAAATGTAAATCGGATCAGTTTTGACAAAGTTATGGCTGTTTGAAGTCTCAGAAGGTAATTTTTGGGAATTTGGCAACTATTTTGTCATAATGATTTTTGTCAAGAAAACCGAATTTCTGAAGTTTTTCAACTTTGATTACAGAATTATAAAGGACAATAAACAACGATCAAAATGACTTTGGAAATGTAAATCGGATCAGTTTTGACAAAGTTATGGCTGTTTGAAGTCTCAGAAGGTAATATTTTGGAATTTGGCAATTACTTTGTCATAATGACTTTTGTCAAGAAAACCGAATTTCAGAAGTTTTTCATCTTTGATTACAGAATTATTAAGGACAATAAACAACGATCAAAATGACTTTGGAAATGTAAATCGGATTAGTTTTGACAAAAGTATGGCGGTTTGAAGTCTCAGAAGCTAATTTTTTGGAACTTGGAAACTTACATGTTAACATGACTTTTAAGCAAGTAAACTGAATTTCTGAAGTTTTTCAACTTTGATTACAGAATCATTATGGACAATAAACAACGATCAAAATGACTTTGGAAATGTAAATCGGATCAGTTTTGACAAAGTTATGGCTGTTTGAAGTCTCAGAAGGTAATATTTTGGAATTTGGCAACTACTTTGTCATAATGACTTTTGACAAGAAAACCGAATTTCAGAAGTTTTTCATCTTTGATTACAGAATTATTAAGGACAATAAACAACGATCAAAATGACTTTGGAAATGTAAATCGGATCAGTTTTGACAAAGTTATGGCTGTTTGAAGTCTCAGAAGGTAATTTTTTGGAATTTGGAAACTAACATGTCAACATGACTTTTGAAAAGAAAACTGAATTTCCGAAGTTTTTTAACTTTGATTACAGAATTATTAAGGACAATAAACAACGATCAAAATGACTTTGGAAATGTAAATCGGATCAGTTTTGACAAAGTTATGGCTGTTTGAAGTCTCAGAAGGTAATTTTTTGGAATTTGGAAACTTACATGTCAACATGACTTTTGACAAGAAAACTGAATTTCTGAAGTTTTTCATCTTTGATTACAGAATTATTAAGGACAATAAACAACGATCAAAATGACTTTGGAAATGTAAATCGGATCAGTTTTGACAAAGTAATGTCTGTTTGAAGTCTCAGAAGGTTATTTTTGGGAATGTCTGTTTGAAGTCTCAGAAGGTAATAGTTTTACAATTTGGCAACTATTTTTTCATTATGAATTTTGACAAGTAAACTGAATCTCCGAAGTTTTTTATCTTAGATAACAGAATTATTTAGGACAATAAACAACGATCAAAATGACTTTGGAAATGTAAATCGGATCAGTTTTGACAAAGTTATGGCGGTTTGAAGTCTCAGAAGATAATTTTTTGGAACTTGGAAACTTACATGTCAACATGACTTTTAGCAAGTAAACCGAATTTCTGAAGTTTTTCAACTTTGATGACAGAATCATTATGGACAATAAACAACGATCAAAATGACTTTGGAAATGTAAATCGGATCAGTTTTGACAAAGTTATGGCTGTTTGAAGTCTCAGAAGGTAATTTTTGGGAATTTGGCAATTTTTTTGTTATAATGATTTTTGACAAGTAAACCGAATTTCTGAAGCTTTTCAACTTTGATTACAGAATTATAAAGGACAATAAACAACGATCAAAATGACTTTGGAAATGTAAATCGGATCAGTTTTGACAAAGTTATGGCTGTTTGAAGTCTCAGAAGGTAATATTTTGGAATTTGGCAATTACTTTGTCATAATGACTTTTGTCAAGAAAACCAAATTTCAGAAGTTTTTCATCTTTGATTACAGAATTATTAAGGACAATAAACAACGATCAAAATGACTTTGGAAATGTAAATCGGATCTGTTTTGACAAAAGTATGGCGGTTTGAAGTCTCAGAAGATAATTTTTTGGAACTTGGAAACTTACATGTTAACATGACTTTAAGCAAGTAAACCGAATTTCTGAAGTTTTTCAACTTTGATTACAGAATCATTATGGACAATAAACAACGATCAAAATGACTTTGGAAATGTAAATCGGATCAGTTTTGACAAAGTTATGGCTGTTTGAAGTCTCAGAAGGTAATATTTTGGAATTTGGCAACTATTTTGTCATAATGACTTTTGTCAAGAAAACCAAATTTCAGAAGTTTTTCATCTTTGATTACAGAATTATTAAGGACAATAAACAACGATCAAAATGACTTTGGAAATGTAAATCGGATCAGTTTTGACAAAGTTATGGCTGTTTGAAGTCTCAGAAGGTAATTTTTTGGAATTTGGAAACTAACATGTCAACATGACTTTTGAAAAGAAAACTGAAT
>JAWNPD010000050.1:0-40000 GCA_035045305.1 Drosophila maculinotata | reverse complement strand
GTGTCTGTGTCTGTGTCTGTGTCTGTGTCTGTGTCTGTGTCTGTGTCTGTGTCTGTGTCTGTGTCTGTGTCTGTGTCTGTGTCTGTGTCTGTGTCTGTGTCTGTGTCTGTGTCTGTGTCTGTGTCTGTGTCTGTGTCTGTGTCTGTGTCTGTGTCTGTGTCTGTGTCTGTGTCTGTGTCTGTGTCTGTGTCTGTGTCTGTGTCTGTGTCTGTGTCTGTGTCTGTGTCTGTGTCTGTGTCTGTGTCTGTGTCTGTGTCTGTGTCTGTGTCTGTGTCTGTGTCTGTGTCTGTGTCTGTGTCTGTGTCTGTGTCTGTGTCTGTGTCTGTGTCTGTGTCTGTGTCTGTGTCTGTGTGTGTGTCTGTGTCTGTGTCTGTGTCTGTGTCTGTGTCTGTGTCTGTGTCTGTGTCTGTGTCTGTGTCTGTGTCTGTGTCTGTGTCTGTGTGTGTGTGTGTGTGTGTGTGTGTGTGTGTGTGTGTGTGTGTGTGTGTGTGTGTGTGTGTGTGTGTGTGTGTGTGTGTGTGTGTGTGTGTGTGTGTGTGTGTGTGTGTGTGTGTGTGTGTGTGTGTGTGTGTGTGTGTGTGTGTGTGTGTGTGTGTGTGTGTGTGTCTGTGTCTGTGTGTGTGTGTGTGTGTGTGTGTGTGTGTGTGTGTGTGTGTGTGTGTGTGTGTGTGTGTGTGTGTGTGTGTGTGTGTGTGTCTGTGTGTGTGTCTGTGTCTGTGTCTGTGTGTGTGTCTGTGTGTGTGTCTGTGTGTGTGTCTGTGTGTCTGTGTCTGTGTCTGTGTCTGTGTCTGTGTCTGTGTCTGTGTCTGTGTCTGTGTCTGTGTCTGTGTCTGTGTCTGTGTCTGTGTCTGTGTCTGTGTCTGTGTCTGTGTCTGTGTCTGTGTCTGTGTCTGTGTCTGTGTCTGTGTCTGTGTCTGTGTCTGTGTCTGTGTCTGTGTCTGTGTCTGTGTCTGTGTGTCTGTGTCTGTGTCTGTGTCTGTGTCTGTGTCTGTGTCTGTGTCTGTGTCTGTGTCTGTGTCTGTGTCTGTGTCTGTGTCTGTGTCTGTGTCTGTGTCTGTGTCTGTGTCTGTGTCTGTGTCTGTGTCTGTGTCTGTGTCTGTGTCTGTGTCTGTGTCTGTGTCTGTGTCTGTGTCTGTGTCTGTGTCTGTGTCTGTGTCTGTGTCTGTGTCTGTGTCTGTGTCTGTGTCTGTGTCTGTGTCTGTGTCTGTGTCTGTGTCTGTGTCTGTGTCTGTGTCTGTGTCTGTGTCTGTGTCTGTGTCTGTGTCTGTGTCTGTGTCTGTGTCTGTGTCTGTGTCTGTGTCTGTGTCTGTGTCTGTGTCTGTGTCTGTGTCTGTGTCTGTGTCTGTGTCTGTGTCTGTGTCTGTGTCTGTGTCTGTGTCTGTGTCTGTGTCTGTGTCTGTGTCTGTGTCTGTGTCTGTGTCTGTGTCTGTGTCTGTGTCTGTGTCTGTGTCTGTGTCTGTGTCTGTGTCTGTGTCTGTGTCTGTGTCTGTGTCTGTGTCTGTGTCTGTGTCTGTGTCTGTGTCTGTGTCTGTGTCTGTGTCTGTGTCTGTGTCTGTGTCTGTGTCTGTGTCTGTGTCTGTGTCTGTGTCTGTGTCTGTGTCTGTGTCTGTGTCTGTGTCTGTGTCTGTGTCTGTGTCTGTGTCTGTGTCTGTGTCTGTGTCTGTGTCTGTGTCTGTGTCTGTGTCTGTGTCTGTGTCTGTGTCTGTGTCTGTGTCTGTGTCTGTGTCTGTGTCTGTGTCTGTGTCTGTGTCTGTGTCTGTGTCTGTGTCTGTGTCTGTGTCTGTGTCTGTGTCTGTGTGTGTGTGTGTGTGTGTGTGTGTGTGTGTGTGTGTGTGTGTGTGTGTGTGTGTGTGTGTGTGTGTGTGTGTGTGTGTGTGTGTGTGTGTGTGTGTGTGTGTGTGTGTGTGTGTCTGTGTCTGTGTTGTGTGTGTGTGTGTCTGTGTCTGTGTGTGTGTGTGTGTGTGTGTGTGTGTGTGTGTGGTGTGTGTGTGTGTGTGTGGTGTGTGTGTGTGTGTGTGTGTGTGTGTGGTGTGTGTGTGTGTGTGTGTGTGTGTGTGTGTGTGTGTGTGTGTGTGTGTGTGTGTGTGTGTGTGTGTGTGTGTGTGTGTGTGTGTGTGTGTGTGTGTGTGTGTGTGTGTGTGTGTGTGTGTGTGTGTGTGTGTGTGTGTGTGTGTGTCTGTGTCTGTGTCTGTGTCTGTGTCTGTGTCTGTGTCTGTGTCTGTGTCTGTGTCTGTGTCTGTGTCTGTGTCTGTGTCTGTGTCTGTGTCTGTGTGTCTGTGTCTGTGTCTGTGTCTGTGTCTGTGTCTGTGTCTGTGTCTGTGTCTGTGTGTCTGTGTCTGTGTCTGTGTCTGTGTCTGTGTCTGTGTCTGTGTCTGTGTCTGTGTCTGTGTCTGTGTCTGTGTCTGTGTCTGTGTCTGTGTCTGTGTCTGTGTCTGTGTCTGTGTCTGTGTCTGTGTCTGTGTGTGTGTCTGTGTCTGTGTCTGTGTCTGTGTCTGTGTCTGTGTCTGTGTCTGTGTCTGTGTCTGTGTCTGTGTCTGTGTCTGTGTCTGTGTCTGTGTCTGTGTCTGTGTCTGTGTCTGTGTCTGTGTCTGTGTCTGTGTCTGTGTCTGTGTCTGTGTCTGTGTCTGTGTCTGTGTCTGTGTCTGTGTCTGTGTGTGTGTGTGTGTGTGTGTGTGTGTGTGTGTGTGTGTGTGTGTGTGTGTGTGTGTGTGTGTGTGTGTGTGTGTGTGTGTGTGTGTGTGTGTGTGTGTGTGTGTGTGTGTGTGTGTGTGTGTGTGTGTGTGTGTGTGTGTGTGTGTGTGTGTGTGTGTGTGTGTGTGTGTGTGTGTGTGTGTGTGTGTGTGTGTGTGTGTGTGTGTGTGTGTGTGTGTGTGTGTGTGTGTGTGTGTGTGTGTGTGTGTGTGTGTGTGTGTGTGTGTGTGTGTGTGTGTGTGTGTGTGTGTGTGTGTGTGTGTGTGTGTGTGTGTGTGTGTGTGTGTGTGTGTGTGTGTGTGTGTGTGTGTGTGTGTGTGTGTGTGTGTGTGTGTGTGTGTGTGTGTGTGTGTGTGTGTGTGTGTGTGTGTGTGTGTGTGTGTGTGTGTGTGTGTGTGTGTGTGTGTGTGTGTGTGTGTGTGTGTGTGTGTGTGTGTGTGTGTGTGTGTGTGTGTGTGTGTGTGTGTGTGTGTGTGTGTGTGTGTGTGTGTGTGTGTGTGTGTGTGTGTGTGTGTGTGTGTGTGTGTGTGTGTGTGTGTGTGTGTGTGTGTGTGTGTGTGTGTGTGTGTGTGTGTGTGTGTGTGTGTGTGTGTGTGTGTGTGTGTGTGTGTGTGTGTGTGTGTGTGTGTGTGTGTGTGTGTGTGTGTGTGTGTGTGTGTGTGTGTGTGTGTGTGTGTGTGTGTGTGTGTGTGTGTGTGTGTGTGTGTGTGTGTGTGTGTGTGTGTGTGTGTGTGTGTGTGTGTGTGTGTGTGTGTGTGTGTGTGTGTGTGTGTGTGTGTGTGTGTGTGTGTGTGTGTGTGTGTGTGTGTGTGTGTGTGTGTGTGTGTGTGTGTGTGTGTGTGTGTGTGTGTGTGTGTGTGTGTGTGTGTGTGTGTGTGTGTGTGTGTGTGTGTGTGTGTGTGTGTGTGTGTGTGTGTGTGTGTGTGTGTGTGTGTGTGTGTGTGTGTGTGTGTGTGTGTGTGTGTGTGTGTGTGTGTGTGTGTGTGTGTGTGTGTGTGTGTGTGTGTGTGTGTGTGTGTGTGTGTGTGTGTGTGTGTGTGTGTGTGTGTGTGTGTGTGTGTGTGTGTGTGTGTGTGTGTGTGTGTGTGTGTGTGTGTGTGTGTGTGTGTGTGTGTGTGTGTGTGTGTGTGTGTGTGTGTGTGTGTGTGTGATAATTGACAAATTTTCTTCAATGATTCAAACTTCATGTCACACCCCCATGATCTTGATACACATGTTTCATATTTAGCTCTTCTTGTTTCAACATTATAATCACATTAGCATTATCACCAACACGATGTTTTGGGATTCGTGCATACGTTTGACATAAATAAAACGCATCGATATTACTATGTCGCCCCATACAGAAGTACGTACGAATATTGTTTTCCTTTTCACATGCTACATCATCAAATATCATTAGGGAATTTTCTCTTGCTTTATTTGGCGGTATACCATTCTCATTTTCAGAAAATGTGAACCTCATTTCCTTTATTGGGGTGATAAGTCCTTTCAATTATTCATATTTCGGTTTTTTTTTTTTTTTTTTTTTTTTTTTATCTATGGACGTTGATGTACTAACGAACAGTACATTCAAGTGGCCCAACGATACCAAGCCAGGGCTTGTTAACGCGCGGACCCAGGCAACATGCAACCCACCTCCCGCCCAACCGACCGAGGGGCGCGCCGCATAACGTGCGGCTACGAAGATCGCGAACTAAGAATAGAACATACAATACAAGAATAGAACAGTTGATTCAAAGACTTTGAATACAAGTAAATATTTTCAAACTTTAAGCCGTTGGGACTTTCAATCAAGCTTATCATCACATTTGTTTTACCACAATTAGCACGAGTAGTGCTCGAATGAAGTTGGGTAATAAACTGCTATGTCTAACTTGATTTTTTTCATCATTTTGACATTCGATATTTCTCACTTCTATAAGGGTTTTTTGTTTTATTAATCGCATTTTACTTAAAGTTTTTCTCACCAGCTTCTCACTCATTAACAACTCCTTGAAGGTTAAACAACAAATAAAATAGTTATGCGCTTTTATAAACCGATTAGTAACACGCCGAACGTCTATCTCGGCGGAGGTCTTGTTGATAACATAATCAATTCCCTACCACTTGAGCTTCATTTACCAGGCTATCAGTTTTGTGGACCAGGAACAAAACTTGAAAAGCGGTTAGAGCGTGGTGATAAAGGGATAAACCCATTAGATGATGCCTGCAGAAAGCATGATATAGCATATGGACGTAGATGTACTAACGAACAGTACATTCAAGTGGCCTAACAATACAAAGCTAGGGCTTGTTAACGCGCGGGCCCAGGCAACATGCAACCCACCTCCCGCCCAACCGACCGAGGGGCGCGCCGCATAACGTGCGGCTACGAAGATCGCGAAATACGAATAGAACATACAATATAAATACAACAAATGAACATAGACTATTTAAATGTTAGACAGATGTTGTAATAGTACAGTTCTGAGAGTAGGGACAGAAGTAGCATTACTTATTATCGGGAAAAGGTTATTATAACTAGAGCATAAAATCCGAAAAGGGTTATTACAGGCTTGCAGAGAAATCGGGAAAAAGTTCCTAGTTCTTCTGATCGGAACAGCAAAAATAATTTGGCTAATTAATTCTGATGAATCAATTTCACCGTTAATTAGTTTGTGTAAAAAGATTACACCAAGCATGGTTCTACGATCAGAAAGAGAGGGAAGATTTATTAGTAGAAGTCTACTACGGTAAGGAGGCAAGCGAGTATTAGGGTTCCAGTAAAGACACCGGAGGGCAAAGATTAGAAATTGTTTTTGCACAGATTCTATTCTATCCTGATGAACCTTTTATTGTGGACACCATATAGAAGACCCATACTCAAGAATGGGGCGAACAAGTGAAGTATAAAGAGTCTTAGTAGGGATCGTAAAATTCTTTCGACCAACGCTTAATGAAACCCAAGACACCAAAGGCTCGATTAGCAGCAGAAGAAATATGCTTGTCAAACTTAAGCTTGGGATCCAGAAGGATAACCAAATCATTAACTGACTCAATTCGTTCAAGTGGTTTTCCATTAAGAACATAATTATTTAAAAAGGGCATTTGCCTATAAAAAGACATAACGTTGCATTAACCACAATTTAAATTTAATAAATTTACCCGGCACCAGGTTTGAAAGCTTTCTAAATCAGTGTGCAACCTTTTACCAGATAGATACAAAGATGTTGTAGTTGAGAAGTTATTAATTTCTCAAAAATCTTAGGAATAGCAGACAATTTAGATATACCTCTATAGTTTTGAACGTTTGACTTGTTTCCTTTTTTATGGAGAGGAATAATAAATGATTCTTTCCACATGACGGGAAAAGAGCACAACTCGACGGACAGATTAAAAAGCTTATATAATGGCTTCAAAAGACCTTCAGCACAGTACCTAAGCACGCAGCCTGCTACTCCATCAGGTACCGGTGAGAATACTGGCTTAATGGCCTTAAGATCATTTAATAGCGAGCTTTCCGTTATTAAAGGTCCAAATATGCAATTAGAGACATTTACATTATAAGGATATGGCAAAACCAATTGAACATTTGATGAACTATAAGTTGTTTGAAAAAATGCAGCAAATAAATCGGCGATGGCCTGATCTGTGTTAGCTGTCGTTTTTTCAAAGAATACGGTTGATGGAAGTGTTGATGATTTACGTTTCGCATTAACGAAGTTATAAAACTATTTAGGATCCCGCTGAAACTGTAACCTGCAACTTCTAAGGTAATCCTGGTAGCATTGGTTATTCAGGACAGAGAAATTGGATCGAGCAATCAAGTAGTAAGAGAAATCCAAGAAAGAGCCAGTTTCCTTGAACTTTTTGTACAATTTGGACTTTCTATTTTTCATGCTTGTTAATTCCCGTTTAAACCAAATTGTTTTGTTAGAACTACGTGCATTACGAACCGGGACACATAAATCAAATAGTGAATTTAAGGTTGAGTAAAAAATTGTGATTGTACTGTCCATGTCCCTACACCTGTAAAGCCGAGACCAGTCAGTCTGGGATAAGAGTTGAGTAAGTTTAATAAAATCGGTGTTCCGAAATTGACGAACTCGCTCTGGAGGTAGAGTACATGGGCACATCCCCCGGATAGGCAAATCTATCAACACTTCCAAAGTTGGGTGATAATGATCTTCTGGAAGGGATATAGGTTCAATACGGGAGACAGATACGAGGGAGGGATCCAAAACGAAAATAAGATCAAGCATCTTATTCTGAGAATTTGGGATAGCATTGATTTGACACAATGACATCCCAAATAAATTATCAAGAAAATCATGTTGGGACGTGGGAGTCAATACATTGGAGTCTACATTAGAAATCCAAACAGTCCCAGCAATATTGAAATCACCAAGAACAACAAGAAAATCACGATCAGAAAGCATAGATGATACAGAGTGTATTGCAGAAAAATGCGAAGAATATACAGAATTGTCTGCAGAAGGGGGAATATAAGAACAAGTAATAAAAAGGCTAACACCACGAAGGCTCACTTTGACAGCAACAAATTCAATATCTATAGAACTATCTATTATTACTATTTCTGAAGATAAATCGGCATCAACAGCAATAAGTACACCCCCACCACGACGAGGAGTGCGATCTTTTCTATAAACGGAAAATTTGTTAAAAAAAATTTCAGAATTTAGGATGTCGGGCCTTAACCATGTTTCAGAAAAGGCAACGACATCAAAAGTAAAGGATATGCTATTTAGGTAAAGATTACTAAGTTTACTACAAATACCTCTTACATTCTGATAGCCCAGTGAGAGGGAGGATTTTAGTTTTTTGTGCTATCAGAGACTATAGGTGCTGGATTAGACCTAGCAACTACAGAGGGGAGTGCAACCGGAGTCCGATTTTTCTTTTTTACAGTGTATTCTTTTATAATTAAGTGTTCAGGCCAAAATTCTTTACAACAAATTTTGCTGAAATGATCGGCAGGAACACTTATTTTAAATGAGGAAATTTCCCGAAGATACGTAAATTTAAATTTTTCCACCGTAATATTGGCTTCAGATTTTGCCTGAATAAAGGCCTTGACATCGTCAGATGTAGTATCAGGGGCAAGCCTAGAAACAAAAATTTGTTTTTTTGGTGGGACACCTACAAGGGTATTAACATCAACCGCAGCTGTAACTCCAGGAGGAGCTATAGCCTTAATTGAAAGAGCATTTGATTTGGCAGACATACCAGCAAGAGTATGTTGACTTGCAACAACACTGCCAGCAAGCGCCGAGACAGAAATTTCTACTGGGTCAGCAGGAACAACATCCATGGGTATGGCGTTGATTTCCTCACTACTGACTACTATCTGAGGACGTGGGGATGTAAAATCCATCAGTGATGGAGCAGATGAAGCAACTGGGACTGTTGGGACCGAAAGCTCATTAGGGCCAATTGACAGCCTATGATTGGCCTTTTTGCGCTTAGGAGACTCGTTCAAAAGTTTCATACCTTTGAACTCGTCATCCAACGCAGAGAAACCTTCGAACAGTTTTTTGAACCGACCGAAAATATCTCCAAAGCCTTTCTTGGTCTGCCTCATGAATCCCATCATATCCCTTTCGACATCCCTACAGGTCTCACAAGTCCACTTTAAGCCTGATTTGGACTCAATCAGGTCTATAATACGGCCGTTGAGGCCAGCGCATTTTTCGTGCGCAACATTATCGCACAGCCAGCAACAAACGAAACCCATTTTTACATTTGCACGCACCTGGCAATTTTTTGCGTAACAGACATACATTTTTATTTTGTTAAAAAAAGAGTAATTAATTTCAACAAAAAATATTAATAGAAAAAAGAACACTGCAAAATAGTACTAAAAGCAACAAATATAATATTTATATAACAATAAATATATATATATAAAACAAGCTAGGTTCAATTGACGCTAATTTCTATTTACGACAATAACGAAAAACAGAACAGCGCGAGCGCGACGACCGAAATTAGCACAAACAGAACAGAAGAGCGCGGCCACCGCCAACCACAAAATTCAACGAGAGCGAGAGCACGAGCGCGAAAATAACCAAAAAGGTATAAATACAATAACAAAGTGTTAGCAACAGCAATGCAACTGCACAAGACAAACCAGTATGTTTGGGCTACTGTTTGTTGTTGTATTTAAACACAATTTGTAAATACGTTAAAAAGCTTATAATTATTGTCCAACTATGTGTTTCACACAACCGAATGTAATTCACAAGCCACAAGTCATTTATTAAACGTAAAACCGCAAAAAAAAACCGAAGCTCAATAAAAAAACACGTCTGTTTGCTAATGCGAGCGAGATATATGATATGAAAACAAAAAGAATTGAAAAATCGTCATATGGCCGACTCAATATTCGCTCAAAGAGCGTGGGAGCGTGTAAAAGCCCCCGACAGTAGTATTGGAGAAAAGTCTGCTGCGTATTTCGTGACAAACGTAATGAAAGCTAAGAAAAAATTCGGCATGGGTCTCAAACATAAAGTTAAGAAAATAAAACCGTGTCAGAATAAGAAAAAATGTATGAATGCTGTGAGAGTTGCCAGCAGCATATTGAAGAAGGAAAAACCATATGATATTCATTCTGCGATAAAAATTTCTAGAAAAGCTATAAACAAGACAATTGGACGAAAAAAGAAAGATGTAATAATTCCCCGAGTGATTAACGTTCCTAAAATAGGAGGGTTCTTACCACTTGTACCCATTTTAACAGCACTTGGGGCATTAGGTGGTGTTGCGTCTGGTGGTGCAGCAATTGTTAAAAGTATTTATAATGCTAAAAACGCTTAGAAGCAACTAGATGAGAATAAACGTCATAACAAAAAAATGGAAGCCATTGCTTTAGAAAATGGCTTATATCTAAAACCATATCAAAAAGTTTATGGACTATCAACTGCCCCGGCTTAAGTTGGAACGGCCCCCTGTTGAAAATAACGGCCCCCTGTTTATAATAACTGACCCTGTTTGATCCCATACTATGTCACATTGAATCGTAAATAACTTATATGTTTATAGTCCGATCGTAATGAAATTTGTAGAACATAAAGAGTGCATGTAAACGTGTGAGTATGGCAAATCCGACGGTCATACCTCTCAAAATAGGTATTTTTCGGTTTTTGGAGGATCGGTGGGAGGTATCCAAAATGTCAAACATACTGTACTTCTGTATATTATACGATAGTATACATTGCAAATTTGGTGCATCTTGCTCTTATACCTTTCAACTTAAACCCAAATAACACTAGTCTGCAAGATATAAAAAAATATGATAAACTACGAGAACTTCAATTCCAAATATGAATTCTCTATGACTTTCAAGTTATGTCCCAAGAACACTGGTCTGAAATCGAAAGTTATCGATTACTTTTTGACGGGACGAGATACCGAAAAAACTTGATCTGTCCCGGCAACATGAGAACTTTTATTTCAAATATGAAGTCTCTAGCTCTTGTAGTCTCTGAGATCAGCGCGCTCATACAGACTGACATAAAATCGCCATTCACTTTTTGTGAAAAATCGACACACCTGCGTAGAAATTGACAGACAGACAGACAGACAGAGACAGACTCGGCTTTTGATAGTGATCAAGAATATATATACTTTGTGGGTCGGAGATGCTTCCTTATGCCTGTTACATACTTTTGCACAAAACCATAAAAATGTAAAGAGATCAATCCAATCAAGATTAACTGTAAATATTCATTATAGTTTACATCGTATTCTTATGTCCCGTAAGACTTCGCAAAATATCATTTGTCATCACTCAGTGATAAATAAATGCACCAAGCGCGTTTGTTTGCAAACCATGTTTTATTTATAAAATTTTATAAAAGCAAAAAAAGCCGAATTAAATATAATTTGCAGCTTCTGTATACTTTATTAGAGTTCAAATTCCCAAAAATCCTTATCCTTCCCTGTCGGAGCTCCAACAAAAGTATGACAAGATAATAGATGTAATAGTACGAGGGGTATCTCTGCCTCGCACTCGTTGTTCGTCACTTGTAAATTTGGCACAAATCCGGATGCGGAATTTCACAATATAAATTATTAATAATCTATCTATATATATGAAAGAGTTCGTGATGGCGATTGGTGATCAACGCAGGGCCCAAACAATAAAAGCTAGAGAGCTGACATTTTCACAGAAGTTTCCTCTTAGTCTGAAAAAGCGTATTAAGAAGCGAGTATGCTCAAACTTATTTTCAAAGATCTATATAAAAATTCACTAAGAACTGTATACCAATTTTTGGTAAATTCACTCCTCGGAGGAAAATGGTAGATCCAGGTTGTACGGTGGATGTAAAATCCACCCTTAAAGTTGAAAAATGGCGGGAAAACTGTTGCATGCTACTTTTTTGGGTTTTCATCCGATTGGTTTCAAACTTATTTTCAAAGATAATTATAAAAATTCATTAAAAACTCTATACCAATTTTAGGAAAATTCACTGCACTGGGAGGAAAATGGTCGGTCAAGGTTTTATGGATTAAAATTAAATTTTCGTCTGATATCTTCAAATTTATTTAAAAAACTCTACATAACAAAATATTATCAAAATGACTTCAAAATTATGTAAAATCCACCCTTAAAGTTGTAAAATGGCGGAAAAACTGTTGTATGCTACTTTTTTGGTTTTTCATCGGAGGAAAATGGTCGTCTGACATCTTCAAATTTATTTTAAAAGCTCAACATAACAAAATATTAACAAAATGACTTACAAATTTTGGAAAATCCACCCTTAAAGTTGCAATATGGCGGGAAAACTGTTGTATGTAACTTTTTGGTTTTCATCCGATAGGGTTCAAACTTATTTTCAAAGATAATTATAAAAATTCATTAAAAACTCTTTACCAATTTTAGGAAAATTCACCCCACTTGGAGGAAAATGGCCAGTCAATGTTTTATGGATGAAAATAAGATTCATCTTCAAATTTATTTTAAAAGCTCTACATAACAAAATATTAGCAAAATGACTTACAAATTTTGAAAAAATTTGTCCTTATAGTTGGATAATGGCGGGATAACTGATGTATGCATTTTTTTGGTTTTAATCCGATCGGGATTAAACTTATATTCAAAGACAGACAGACAGACAGACATCTTCAAATTTATTTTAGAAGCTCTACATAACAAAATATTAACAAAATGACTTCAAAATGTAGGAAAATCCACCCGTAAAGTTATAAAATGGCGTCAAAACTGTTGTATGCTCCTTTTTGGTTTTTCATCCGATTGACTGCAAACTTATTTTCAAAGATTATTATAAAAAAATTAAAAACTCTATGCCAATTTTGTGGAAAATCGACCCCAATTCGAGGAAAATGGTAGGTTAAGGTTTTATGGATGCAAATTAAATTTTCGTCTGACATCTTCAAATTTATTTTAAAAGCTCTACATAGCCAAATATTAACAAAATGACTTAAATATTGGAAAATCCACCCTTAAAGTTGTAAAATGCAGGAAAACCGTTGTATGCTACTTTTTTGGTTTTTCATCCGATTGATTTTAAACTTATTTTCAACGATCATTATAAAAATTCATTAAAAACTCTATACTAATTTTAGGCAAATTCACCCCAATTGGAGTAAATTGGTAGGTCAAGGTTTTATGGATGAAAATTAAATTTTCGTCTGACATCTTCAAATTTATTTAAAAGGTTCTACATAACAAAATATTAACTAAATGACTTCAAAATAATGGAAAATCCACCATTAAAGTTGCAAAATGGCGGGAAAACTGTTGTTTGCTACTTTTTTGGTTTTCATCTAATCGGATTTAAACTTATTTTCAAAAATAATTATAAAAATTGATTAAAAACTCTATTCCAATTTAAGGAAAATTCACCCCACTTGGAGGAAAATGGCCAGTCAATGTTTTATGGATGAAAATTAAATTTTCGTCTGACATCTTCAAATTTATTTTAAAAGCTCAACATAACAAAATATAAACAAAACAAGTAACAGTGCTGTAGTTGAGAGTGCCCGACTAGGATATACCCTGATCCAAGGTCTTAAATTCATTGAAGTTATTTATCTGCATTCATACATAGAAACACACACACATATACAAACAAAACCTGCTGGCTACGCGCGTGATACATTTGCTTTGCTTCTTCTTCTTCCTTTGGCAACATACTATGTTACATTGAATCGTTATTAACTTCTTTGTTTATTGTCCGATCGTAATGAAATTTGTAGGACACAAAGATGGCATATAAATGTGAGACTATGTAAAATCCGAAGGTCATACCTTTTAAAATATTTATTTTTTGATTTCTTGGAGATTGGGCAGGGGTATCAAAAAAGTGAAATGCATTTAACTTCGGTATGCTATTGGAGAGTATATGTACCAAATTTAACGACACAAAGATGGCATATAAATGTGAGACTATGTAAAATCCGAAGGTCATACCTTTTAAAATACGTATTTTTCGATTTCTTGGAGATTGGGGAGGGGTATCAAAAAAGTGAATTGCATTTAACCTCGGTATGCTATTGGAGAGTATATGTACCAAATTTAACGACTCTACGTCTTATAACTTTTAAGCTATACCTTAAAAACATTGATTTGGAAACTTAATTTATCGATAACTTTTAAAAGGATTGAGAATTGATAAGTTCGTTTAGAGCCAGCAATACAGTAACTTAAACTCAAATATAAAGTTTCTAGCTTTTACGAATTTCAAGTTATGCCCGAAAAACACTTGTCTGAAATCGATATTTATCGATAACTTTTGAACGGGATGCGATATCGAAAAACTTAAACTTAAACTTGTATTGACCCGGCACTACGAGAACCTATATTCCAAATATGAAGTATCTAGCTTTTGTTTGCTATTGGAGAATATATGAACAAAATTTGGTGACTCTGACTCTTATAACTTTTAAGATATACCTTAAAAACACTTATCTGGAATCTTAATTTATCGACAACTTTTGAAAGGATTAAGATATCGAACAAAAAATGATGAGATTGTGTCGAACTAGCAGTACAGTAACTTAAACATAAATAATAAAGTTTCTAGCTTTTATGACTTTCAAGTTATGCCCGAAAAACACTTGACTGGAATCGAAATTTATCGATAACTTTTGAACGGGACGAGATATCGAAAAAAAATGATAAACTTGTATCGTCCCGCCGCTACGAGAACTTATATTTCAAATATGAAGTCTCTAGCTTTTGTAGTCTCTGAGAAACACGCGTTCATACAGACGGACAGACGGTCAGACGGACAGACGGACATGGCTATATCGACTCGGCTATTGATACTGATCAAGAATATATATACTTTATGGGGTCGGAGATGCTTCCTTATGCCTGTTACATACTTTTGCACAAAACCATAATACCCCTTTTCCCATTTTTAATGAAATCAGGGTATAAACAAGTGATTGTGAAATTACCCTGCAAGATGGTTTGTATGTGCCAGATTTGCAAATGAACTTCTTTTCTGTAAGCAAAGCAATGTATCAGGGGCATTCCGTGAATTTTAAAGACAATCACGCGATAGTTAAAGCCAAAGATGGCGATATGTTGTTCAAAGCGCAAATGCGGGACAATTTATTTTTGTTTCGTGATTTAAATGTGAAGCGATTATTTACAATGCAAGAAAAGGCAGTTGTATGGCATAATCGTTACGGTCACCTGAACTTTCGAAGCCTTAAAGAATTGATTGTGAACAAACTTGTGAAGGGCATTGATATGAATTATATTCCGGTTGAAATAAATTGTAACACATGCAACAAGTCCAAAATTTGTGCTTTACCATTCCCTAAAAAGTTTTTGGAAATGGTGCACACGGACGTGTGCGGCCCGATAAATGTGAAATCGATAGGTGGAGCAAAATATTTTATCGACGATTTTTCAAAAAGAATTTTTGTTTATTTTATGCAAACTAAAGATCAAGCATTTGAAAAGTTCAAAATATACAAAACTTTAGTTGAGTGCCAAACACAAAAAAAGGATTAAAGCAATTCGAAATGACAATGGCAAGGAATACATTAACAATAAATTCGACGAATATTTGCGTGAGTGTGGCATCAAAAGACAGCTCACTGTGCCATATACTCCACAGCAAAACGGCGTGGCCGAAAGAGCAAATAGAACACTTGTTGAAATGGCGCGCAGCATGATGGTGCATAAAAATATTGAGGAGCCATTGTGAGCGGAAGCTATTGCAACTGCAAGCTATTTACGCAATAGATCTCCGTCACAGGCACAAGGTGGTATAACTCCGTTTGAAGTTTAAAGCGGCAAAAAGCCTTCAGTCGCACATCTGCGTATTTTTTGCTCTCCTGTGTACGCCCTGGATAAGATGCATCACAACAAATTTCGTGCTAAAGGTAAAGAATATGTGTTCGTCGGCTATTCACTCACCGCCAAGGCATATCGGCTGTTCGACAAGGAGGCTCGGCAAGTCGTGGAGAAGCGGGATGTAAAATTTGTTGAAGGCGATATAACATATGTAAATGTAACTGATAATGATTTAACATCGTATATCATAGAGCTTCTTCCACAAGACAATTTGGTCGGCTCAGGCAACTATCTAGAAGAAGCAGCTTCAGAGGGCGTATGTGCAGAAGAAGCAGCTACAGAAGTCAGCGCGGAAAATACAGCTTCAGAGGGCGTGCATCCAGACTCAGATGCGCACAATTCTGATCAGCACATTGATGACGACGAGTTCCAGAGTTTTTCCGAAGCAGAAGATGACAATATAACAAGTAGCTCTGATGAAGGCGCACGTGCTCACCGCGGTCCAGGTAGGCCCAAGCTGATTCGCACTGGACAGCGAGGTAGGCCCAAAAAAGAATACAACATGATCGACAATATTGTAAGCTACTATGACATTGAGACCCCTAACACGGTTAATCAAGCGCTAACGGGCAAGCATTCGGCTGAGTGGCAAAATCTATGAAGGGCGAGTTCGAGGCCCTTATCGCAAACAAGACTTGGTCGTTGGTAGATCTTCCACCTGATACAAAAGCTATAGGATCCATGTGGGTGTTCAGAGTTAAGCGTGATGATAAAGGCAACATCGAAAGATTCAAGAGCAGACTTGTCGCCAAAGGACGCAACCAGCAGTTTGGAGTGAATTATGACGAAAACTTTTCACCCGTTATTCGATATGAAAATATAAGGCTTTTGTTGGCTGTAGCAGCAGAAAAAGAGTTATATCTTAATAGTAAGTTAAGCGAAACCGTTTATATGCGTCAACCCGAGAGTTTCATCCGCAGCCAATATCCAAGCCGCGTGTTAAAGCTTAACAAAGCTATATATGGCCTCAAACAGTCTGGAAGGGTCTGGAACAGCACTTCGGATGACGTTTTGAGAGAACTTGGCTTTCAGGCTTCTAAGGGAGAGCCGTGCCTATAAAAGAAAATTGGCGTGAATTCATATAGCTTAATAGCCATTTATGTTGATGACATTATACTAGCTTGTTCCGAAAAGAGTGATCTGAGTGACATCAAAAAGAAGTTGCACGAATGTTTTGATATTCAGGACAATGGTTCATTGCATCACTTTCTAGGTATGGAAATACAGCGTCAAGGTGAGCTTGGTGCTATTTCTGTGGGACAGAAACAGTACATCAAATGTCTGCTCGAGAAATATAACATGAACGTATGTCGTTCTGTTTCGACGCATTTGGACCCTGGATTTCAAGTTTGCTGCAATGACGATAATTGTGGCAAAACAAATGTAACTGAATACCAATCAATCATCGGATCTATTATGTATTTGGCTATCTCAACGCGCCCTGACATCATGCACTCTATAAGCAAGTTGGCGCAACGAAACTCCAATCCACATGTCGAGCATGAGTCTGGCGCCAAACACATTCTGCGATATCTCTCGAAGACGATCGACTTAAAGCTTCACTATCGTAGGACTGGTCAACGATTGCATGCGTTTGTCGATGCAGACTGGGCAAACGATAGTCTGGATAGAAAATCGTACTCTGGCTACTGTTTTTATCTTGGAGGTTCGGCGTTGGTCGCGCTTAGCAGCACTGAGGCCGAGTATATTGCTATATCCACCGCATCCAAAGAGGCAATCTACCTACACCGGCTGCTTGAAGAAATATCATTTCATCCCTCTGCAGAGCCCATCGAAATAAACGGCGATAACTTGAGCGCACAGCAGATTGCGATAAATCCAGTACATCATAAAAGAACTAAGCACATCGACATTAAATATCATCATATTCAGGAGGTTATTGCTACAAACGAGATTTGTATTAAATATGTGTCCACCAATGAAAATGTAGCTGATATATTTACAAAAAACTTGCAGAAGGAAAAACATAACAAATTTGTTAAGTCGCTTGGCTTAAATTAAAATTGTAAAGAACAATCTAACTTGAGAAGAAGTGTTAAAGTGCAAGTAATATCGTTCTCATTGCACATCTCTAAGCGATAGTTCATCTCTAGCTTCGCTACTGTTGTTCATCTTCACAGCTTTTCTTCTGTTTTGCTTATACTCAATAAAGATCGTTTGTCGTGTGCGCACGTAAATTCTGCGTTCTTATTTATCTCTTTGGTAACGGCTTAATTTCAAACATAACAAAAATTGACCCCACGTGGAGGAAAATGGACGGTTGAGGTTTTATGGTTGAAAATTCAATTTTGGTCAGATATCTTCAAAAATATTTTAAAACCTCTACATAACTACTTGATTGCTCGATCCAATTTATCTGTCCTGAATAACCAATGCTACCTGGATTACCTTAGAAGTTGCAGGTTACAGTTTCAGCGGGATCCTAAACAGTTTTATAACTTAGTTAATGCGAAACGTAAATCATCAACACTTCCATCAACCGTATTCTTTAAAAAAACGACAGCTAACACAGATCAGGCCATCGCCGATTTATTTGCTGCATTTTTTCAAACAACTTATAGTTCATCAAATGTTCAATTGGTTTTGCCATATCCTTAAAATGTAAATGTCTCTAATTGCATATTTGGACCTTTGATAACGGAAAGCTCGCTATTAAATGATCTTAAGGCCATTAAGCCAGTATTCTCACCGGGACCTGATGGAGTACCAGGCTGCGTGCTGAAGGTCTTTTGAGGCCATTATATAAGCTTTTTAATCTGTCCGTCGAGTTGTGCTCTTTTCCCGTCATGTGGAATGAATCATTTATTATTCCTCTCCATAAAAAAGGAAACAAGTCAAACGTTCAAAACTATAGAGGTATTTCTAAGTTGTCTGCTATTCCTAAGATTTTTGAGAAATTAATAACTTCTCAACTACAACATATTTGTAGATCTATCATTTCACCCTGCCAGCACGTGTTTGTGAAAAATAGATCTACTACCACTAACGTACTTGAATTCACTTCTTTTGTTATGAAGGGGTTTCAAAACAAAATGCAAACAGATGATATTTACACCGATTTCAGTAAGGTTTTTGATTCCGTTAATCATTCTCTTTTACTTCATAAACTTCATCTTCTGGGATTTCCAAAAAACTTAATTCTTTGGATCTCCAATTATCTAAGTTTAAGATCCCAAAAAGTCTTTTTTAAAGGACTTGTCTCTCAGTCTGTTCAGGTCAAGTCCGGAGTACCACAAGGTAGTCACCTTGGTTCCTTGTTATTTACATTGTTCATTAATGACCTTCCTTCCGTGATAACACACTCTCTGGTGCTGATGTATGCGGATGATATTAAACTTTGGTTTTCGTCAACAGACTTTCTATCTGGTAAAAGGTTGCAAACTGATTTAGAAAGCTTTTAAACCTGGTGCCAGGTAAATTTATTAAATTTAAATTGTGGTAAATGCAACGTTATGTCTTTTTATAGGCAAATGCCCTTTTTAAATAATTATGTTCTTAATGGAAAACCACTTGAACGAGTTGAGTCAGTTAATGATTTGGGTATCCTTCTGGACCCCAAGCTTAAGTTTGACAAGCATATTTCTTCTGCTGCTAATCGAGCCTTTGGTGTCTTGGGTTTCATTAAGCGTTGGTCGAAAGAATTTGACGATCCCTACGTTACTAAGACTCTTTATACTTCACTTGTTCGCCCCAGTCTTGAGTATGGGTCTTGTATATGGTGTCCGCAATATAAGGTTCATCAGGATAGAATAGAATCTGTGCAAAAACAATTTCGACGCTTTGCCCTCCGGTTTCTTCACTGGAATCTTAATACTCGCTAGCCTCCTTACCGTAGTAGACTTCTACTAATAAATCTTCCCTCTCTTTCTGATCGTAGAACCATGCTTGGTGTAATCTTTTTACACAAACTAATTAACGGTGAAATTGATTCATCAGAATTAATTAGCCAAATTAGTTTTGCTGTTCCGATCAGAAGAGCTAGGAACTTTTTCCCGATTTCTCTGCAAGCCTGTAATACAAACTATGCAGTTCATAACCCTTTTCGGATCTTATGCTCTAGTTATAATAACCTTTTCCCGATAATAAGTAATGCTACTTCTGTCCCTACTCTCAGAGCTGTACTATTACAACATATGTTTAACATTAAAATAGCCTTTGTTCATTTGTTGTATTTATATTGTATGTTCTATTCGTATTTCGCGATCTTCGTAGCCGCACGTTATGCGGCGCGCCCCTCGGTCGGTTGGGCGGGAGGTGGGTTGCATGTTGCCTGGGTCCGCGCGTTAACAAGCCCTGGCTTGGTATTGTTGGGCCACTTGAATGTACTGTTCGTTAGTACATCAACGTCCATAGATAACAAAATTTTAACAAAATGACTTCAAATATTGGAAAATCCACCCTTAAAGTTGTAAAATGGCAGGAAAACCGTTGCATGCTACTTTTTTGGTTTTTCATCCGATTGATTTCAAACTTATTTTCAAAGATCATTATAAACTCTATACCAATTTTGTTAAAAATTCACCCCACGTGGAGGATTATGGACGGTTAAGGTTTTATGGTTGAAAATTAAATTTTTGTCAGATATCTTCAAATTTATTTTAGAAGCTCTACATAACAAAATATTAACAAAATGACTTCAAAATGTAGGAAAATCCACCCTTAAAGTTGCAAAATGTCGGGAAAACTGTGGAATGCAACTTTCTTATTTTTTCAACCGATTGGTTTCAAACTTGTTTTAAAATATATTTATAATAATTCATTAAAAACTCTATAACAATTTTGTGTAAAATTCACCCTACGTGGAGGAAAATGGTCGGTCAAAGTATTATGGATGAAAATTAAATTTTCGTATGACATCATCAAATTTATTTTAAAAGCTCTACATATTTGTCCTTATAGTTGGATAATGGCGGAATAACGGTTGTATGCAACTTTTTTGTTTTTTTATCCGATTGATTTCAAACCTTTTTTCAAAGATCATTATAAAAATTCATTAAAAACTCATTACCAATTTTGTTGAAAATCGACCCCACGTGGAGGAAAATGGACGGTTAAGGTTTTATGGTTGAAAATTCAATTTTGGTCAGATGTCTTCAAATTTATTTTAGAAGCTCTACATAACAAATTTTTAACAAAATGACTTACAAATATTGGAAAATATGTGTATGCAATTTTTTTGTTTCTTTATCCGATTGACTTCAAACTTATTTTCAAAGATCATTATAAAAATTCATTATAAACTCTTTACCAATTTTGTGTTAAATTCACTGCACGTGAATGAAAATGGATGGTTAAGGTTTTATGGTTGAAAATTAAATTTTGGTCAGATATCTTCAAATTTATTTTAAAAGCTCTACAAAACAAAATATTAACAAAATGACTTCAAAATGAAGGAAAATCCACCCTTAAAGTTGCAAAATGGGAGGAAAACTGTTGTATGCAACTTTTTTATTTTTTCAACCGATTGGTTTCAAACTTATTTTAAAAGATGATTATAAAAATTCATTAAAAACTCTATACCAATTTTGTGTAAAATTCACCCCACGTGGAGAAAAATGGACGGTTAGGGTTTTATAGTTGAAAAATAAATTTTTGGTCAGATATCTTCAAATTTATTTAAGAAGCTCTACATAACAAAATATTAACAAAATGACTTCAAAATGTAGGAAAATCCACCCTTAAAGTTGCAAAATGGGAGGAAAACTGTTGTATGCAACTTTTTTAATTTTTCAACCGATTGGTTTCAAACTTATTTTAAAAGATCATTATAAAAATTCATTAAAAACTCTATACCAATTTTGTATAAAATTGACCCCACGTGGATGAAAATGGACGGTTAAGGTTTTATGGTTGAAAAATAAATTTTGGTCAGATATCTTCAAATTTATTTTAAAAGCTCTACATAACCAAATATTAACAAAATGACTTCAAAATGTAGGAAAATCCGCCCTTAAAGTTTTTAAATGGCGTTAAAACTGTTGTATGCTACTTTTTTGGTTTTTCATCCGATTGACTGCAAACTTATTTTCAAAGATCATTATAAAAATTCATTAAAAACTCTATACCAAGTTTGTGGAGAATCGACCCCAATTGGAGGAAAATGGTAGGTCAAGGTTTTATGGTTGAAAATTAAATTTTGGTCAGATATCTTCAAATTTATTTTAGAAGCTCTACATAACAAAATATTAACAAAATGACTTCAAAATGTAGGAAAATCCACCCTTAAAGTTGCAAAATGGGAGGAAAACTGTTGTATGCAACTTTTTTATTTTTTCAACCGATTGGTTTCAAACTTATTTTAAAAGATCATTATAAAAATTCATTAAAAACTCTAAACCAATTTTGTGTAAAATTCACCCCACGTGGAGAAAAATGGACGGTTAGAGTTTTATGGTTGAAAAATAAATTTTTGGTCAGATATCTTCAAATTTATTTTAGAAGCTCTACACAACCAAATATTAACAAAATGACTTCAAAATGTAGGAAAATCCACCCTTAAAGTTGTTAAATGGCGTTAAAACTGTTGTATGCTACTTTTTTGGTTTTTCATCCGATTGACTGCAAACTTATTTTCAAAGATCATTATAAAAATTCATTAAAAACTCTATACCAAGTTTGTGGAGAATCGACCCCAATTGGAGGAAAATGGTAGGTCAAGGTTTTATGGTTGAAAATTAAATTTTGGTCAGATATCTTCAAATTTATTTTAAAAGCTCTACATAACAAAATATTAGCAAAATGACTTCAAAATGTAGGAAAATCCACCCTTAAAGTTGCAAAATGGGAGGAAAACTGTTGTATGCAACTTTTTTATTTTTTCAACCGATTGGTTTCAAACTTATTTTTTTTTTTTTTTTTTTTTTTTTTTATTGTATGGACGTTGATGTACTAACGAACAGTACATTCAAGTGGCCCAACGATACCAAGCCAGGGCTTGTTAACGCGCGGACCCAGGCAACATGCAACCCACCTCCCGCCCAACCGACCGAGGGGCGCGCCGCATAACGTGCGGCTACGAAGATCGCGAACTAAGAATAGAACATACAATATAAATACAACAAATGAACATAGACTATTTAAATGTTAGACAGATGTTGTAATAGTACAGTTCTGAGAGTAGGGACAGAAGTAGCATTACTTATTATCGGGAAAAGGTTATTATAACTAGAGCATAAGATCCGAAAAGGGTTATGAACTGCATAGTTAGTATTACAGGCTTGCAGGGAAATCGGGAAAAAGTTCCTAGTACTTCTGATCGGAACAGCAATAAAAAGATTACACCAAGCATGGTTCTACGATCAGAAAGAGAGGGAAGATTTATTAGTAGAAGTCTACTACGGTAAGGAGGCAAGCGAGTATTAGGATTCCAGTGAAGACACCGGAGGGCAAAGAGTAGAAATTGTTTTTGCACAGATTCTATTCTATCCTGATGAACCTTATATTGTGGACACCATATACAAGACCCATACTCAAGAATGGGGCGAACAAGTGAAGTATAAAGAGTCTTAGTAACGTAGGGATCGTCAAATTCTTTCGACCAACGCTTAATGAAACCCAATACACCAAAGGCTCGATTAGCAGCAGAAGAAATATGCTTGTCAAACTTAAGCTTAGGATCCAAAAGGATACCCAAATCATTAACTGACTCAATTCGTTCAAGTGGTTTTCCATTAAGAACATAATTATTTAAAAAAGGCATTCGCCTATAAAAAGACATAACGTTGCATTTACCACAATTTAAATTTAATAAATTTACCCGACACCAGGTTTGAAAGCTCTCTAAATCAGTTTGCAACCTTTTACCAGATAGAAAGTCTGTAGACGAAAAACAAAGTTTAACATCATCGGCATACATCAGCACCAGAGAGTGAGCTATCACGGAAGGAAGGTCATTAATGAACAATGTAAATAACAAGGGACCAAGGTGACTACCTTGTGGTACTCCGGACGTGACCTGAACAGACTTAGAGACAAGTCCTTTAAAAAAGACTTTTTGGGATCTTAAACTTAGATAATTGGCGATCCAAAGAATTAAGTTTTTTGGAAATCCCAGAAGATGAAGTTTATGAAGTAAAAGAGAATGATTAACGGAATCAAAAGCCTTACCGAAATCGGTGTAAATAACATCTGTTTGCATTTTGTTTTGAAACCCCTTCATAACAAAAGTAGTGAATTCAAGTAAGTTAGTGGTAGTAGATCTATTTTTCACAAACCCGTGCTGGCAGGGTGAAATTATAGATCTACAAAGATGTTGTAGTTGAGAAGTTATTAATTTCTCAAAAATCTTAGGAATAGCAGACAATTTAGAAATACCTCTATAGTTTTGAACGTTTGACTTGTTTCCTTTTTTATGGAGAGGAATAATAAATGATTCTTTCCACATAACGGGAAAAGAGCACAGCTCGATGGACAGATTAAAAAGCTTATATAATGGCCTCAAAAGACCTTCAGCACAGTACCTAAGCACGCAGCCTGGTACTCCATCAGGTCCCGGTGAGAATACTGGCTTAATAGCCTTAAGATCATTTAATAGCGAGCTTTCCGTTATTAAAGGTCCAAATATGCAATTAGAGACATTTACATTGTAAGGATATGGCGAAACCAATTGAACATTTGATGAACTATAAGTTGTTTGAAAAAACGCAGCAAATAAATCGGCGATGGCCTGATCTGTGTTAGCTGTCGTTTTTTCAAAAAATACGGTTGATGGAAGTGTTGATGATTTACGTTTCGCATTAACGAAGTTATAAAACTGTTTAGGATCCCGCTGAAACTGTAACCTGCAACTTCTAAGGTAATCCTGGTAACATTGGTTATTCAGGACAGAGAAATTGGATCGAGCAATCAAGTAGTTAGAGAAATCCAAGAAAGAGCCAGTTTCCTTGAACTTTTTATACAATTTTGACTTTCTATTTTTCATGCTAGTTAATTCCCGTGTAAACCAAAGTGGTTTGTTAGAACTAAGTGCATTACGAACCGGGACACATAAATCAAGTAATGAATTTAAGGTTGAGTAAAAAATCGTGATTGCACTGTCCATGTCCCTACACCTGTAAAGCTGGGACCAGTCAGTCTGGGATAAGAGTTGAGTAAGTTTAATAAAATCGGTGTTCCGAAATTGACGAACTCGCTCTGGAGGTAGATTACGTGGGCACATCCCCCGGATAGGTAAATCTATCAACACTTCCAAAGTTGGGTGATAATGATCTTCAGGAAGGGAAATAGGTTCAATACGGGAGACAGATACGAGGGAGGGATCCAAAGCGAAAATAAGATCAAGCATCTTATTCTGAGAATTTGGGATAGCATTGATTTGACACAATGACATCCCAAATAAATTATCAAGAAAATCATGTTGGGTCGTGGGAGTCAATACATTGGAGTCTATATTAGAAATCCAAACAGTCCCAGCAATATTGAAATCACCAAGAACAACAAGAAAATCACGATCAGAAAGCATAGATGATACAGAAAGTATTGCAGAAAAATGCAAAGAATATACAGAATTGTCTGCAGAAGGGGGGATATAAGAACAAGTAATAAAAAGGCTAACACCACTAAGGTTCACTTTGACAGCAACAAATTCAATATCTATAGAACTATCTATAATTACTATTTCTGAAGATAAATCGACATCAACAGCAATAAGTACACCCCCACCACGACGAGGAGTGCGCTCTTTTCTATAAATGGAAAATTTGTTAAAAAAAATTTCAGAATTTAAAATGTCGGGCCTTAACCATGTTTCAGAAAAGGCAACGACATCAAAAGTAAAGGACATGCTATTTAGGTAAAGATTACTAAGTTTACTACAAATACCTCTTACATTCTGATAGCCCAGTGAGAGGGAGGATTTTAGTTTTTTGTGCTATCAGAGACTATAGGTGCTGGATTAGACCTAGCAACTACAGAGGGGAGTGCAACCGGAGTCCGATTTTTCTTTTTTGCAGTGTATTCTTTTATGAATTAGTGTTCAGGCCAAAATTCTTTACAACAAATTTTGTTGAAATGATCGGCAGGAACACTTATTTTAAATGAGGAAATTTCACGAAGATACGTAAATTTAAATTTTTCCACCGTAATATTGGCTTCAGATTTAGCCTGAATAAAGGCCTTGACATCATCAGATGTAGTATCAGGGGCAAGCCTGGAAACAAAAATTTAATTTTTTGGTGGGACACCTACAAGGGTATTACCATCAACCGCAGCTGTAACTCCAGGAGGAGCTATAGCCTTAATTGAAAGAGCATTTGATTTGGCAGAAATATCAGCAAGAGTATGCTGACTTGCAACAACACTGCCTGCATTCGCCAAAACAGAAATTTCTACTGGGTCAGCAGTAACAACATCCATGGGTAAGACGTTGATTTCCTCACTACTGACAACTATCTGAGGACGTGGGGATGTAAAATCCATCAGAGATGGAGCAGATGAAGCAACTGGGACCGTTGGGACCGAAAGCTCATTAGGGCCAATTGACAGCCTATGATTGGCCTTTTTGCGCTTAGGAGACTCGTTCAAAAGTTTCATACCTTTGAACTCGTCACTTTTCAACGATCATTATAAAAATTCATTAAAAACTCTATACCAATTTTAGGCAAATTCACTGCACTTGGAGGAAAATGGCCGGTCAAAGTTTTATGGTTGAAAATTAAATTTTGGTCAGATATCTTCAAATTTATTTTAAAAGCTCTACATAACAAAATATTAACAAAATGACTTCAAAATATTGGAAAATCCACCCTTAAAGTTGCAAAATGGCTGGAAAACTGTTGTATGCAACTTTTTTATTTTTTCATCCGATTGACTTCAAACTTATTTTAAAAGATATTTATAAAAATTCATTAAAAACTCTATACCAATTTTAGGCAAATTCACTGCACTTGGAGGAAAATGGCCGGTCAAGGTTTTATGGATGAAAACTAAAGTTTCGTCTGACATCTTCAAATTTATTTTAAAAGCTCAACATAAACAAATATTAACAAAATGACTTACAAATTTTGGAAAATTTGTCCTTATAGTTGGATAATGGTGGAATAACGGTTGTATGCAACTTTTTCGTTTTTTAATCCGATTGATTTCAAGCCTATTTTCAAAGATCATTATAAAAATTCATTTAAAACTCTATACCAATTTTGTGTAAAATTCACCCCACGTGGAGGAAAATGGTCGGTCAAGGTTTTATGGTTGAAAATTAAATTTTCGTCTGACATCTTCAAATTTATTTTAAAAGCTCTACATAACAAAATATTAACAAAATGACTTCAAAATGTTGGAAAATCCACCCTTAAAGTTGTAAAATGGCGTTAAAACTGTTGTATGCTTCTTTTTTGGTTTTTCATCCGATTGACTGCAAACTTATTTTCAAAGATCATAATAAAAATTCATAAAAAACTCTATACCAATTTTGTGGAGAATCGACTTCAATTGGAGGAAAATGGTAGGTCAAGGTTTTATGGATGAAAATTAAATTTTCGTCTGACATCTTAAAATTTATTTTAAAAGTTCTACATAACCAAATATTAACAAAATGACTAACAAATTTTGGAAAATTTGTCCTTATAGTTGGATAATGGCGGGAAAACTGTTGTATGCAACTTTTTGGTTTTCATCCGATCGGGATTAAACTTATTTTCAAAGATCAAAATCAAAAAACTCATACCAATTTTTTGAAAACACCCCTGAAAAATGTCAAGTTTTATGTAAAATTAAATTTTCGTCAGACATCTTCAAATTTATTTTAAAAGCTCTACATAACAAAATATTAACAAAATGACTTACAAAATTTTGGAAAATTTGTCCTTAATGGCAGGACAACAATGGCGGGATAGCTGTTCTATTCAATTTTTTTGTTTTTTTATCCGATTGACTTCAATTTTATTTTCAAAGATCATTATAAAAATTCATTAAAAACTCTATACCAATTTTGTGGAAAATTCACCCCACTTGGAGGAAAATGGTCGGTCGAAGTATTATGGAAGAAAACTAAATTTTCGTATGACATCAAATTTATTTTAAAAGCTCTTGATAACAACATATTAACAAAATGACTTACAAATTTTGGAAAATTTGTCCCTAAAGTTGAATAATGGCGGGATAACTGTTGTATGCAACTTTTTGTTTTTCATCCGATCGGGTTCAAACTTATTTTCAAAGATCATTATAAAAATTCATTAAAAACTCTATACCAATTTTGTTGAAAATCAACCCCACTTGGAGGAAAATGGTCGGTCAAGGCTTTATGGATGAAAATTAAATTTTCGTCTGACATCTTCAAATTTATTTTAAAAGCTCTACATAACAAAATATTAACAAAATGACTTCAAAATATTGGAAAATCCACCCTTAAAGTTGTAAAATGGCGGGATAACTGTTGTATGCTACTTTTTTTGGTTTTCATCCGATTGACTTCAAACTTATTTTCAAAGATCATTATAAAAATTCATTAAAAACTCTATACCAATTTTGTGGAAAATTCACCCCACTTGGAGGAAAATGGTCGGTCAAGGTTTTATGGTTGAAAATTAAATTTTCGTCGGATATCTTCAAATTTATTTTAAAAGCTTTTCACAACAAAATTTTAACAAAATGACTTCAAAATATTGGAAAATCGACCCTTAAAGTTGTAAAATGGCAGGATAACCGTTGTATGCAACTTTTTGGTTTTCATCCGATTGACTTCAAACTTATTTTCAAAGATCATTATAAAAATTCATTAAAAACTCTATACCAATTTTGTGGAAAATCGACCCCACTTGGAGGAAAATGGTCGGTCAAGGTTTTATGGATGAAAATTAAATTTTCGTCTGACATCTTCAAATTTATTTTAAAAGCTCTACATAACAAAATATTAACAAAATGACTTCAAAATATTGGAAAATCCACCCTTAAAGTTGTAAAATGGCGGGATAACTGTTGTATGCAACTTTTTGGTTTTCATCCGATTGACTTCAAACTTATTTTCAAAGATCATTATAAAAATTCATTAAAAACTCTATACCAATTTTGTTGAAAATTCACCCCACTTGGAGTAAAATGGTCGGTCAAGGTATTATGGATGAAAATTAAATTTTCGTCTGACATCTTCAAATTTATTTTAAAAGCTCTACATAACAAAATATTAACAAAATGACTTACAAATTTTGGAAGATTTTTCCTTAAAGTTGAATAATGGCGTTATAACTGTTGTATGCAATTTTTTGGTTTTTATCCGACCGGATTTAATCTAATTTTTAAAGATCATTATAAAAATTCATTAAAGCTGTTGGGGTTATATTAAACTACCGCGTAACACTCTAGATTAAAGAACCACGATAGAGACCGAAATAAAGAAAAGAAGCGAATGCACGTCTTATCATTTTGAGTTGCTTTAATACTGTGAAGTAAGTATGACTTACGAACTATTGACAATGAGCAAATTAAAGAACCTACAGAACTGTTATACATACTAGTTGTTATAATGACAATTTTCTAAAAAAAGCTCTATACCAATTTTGTGAAAAATTCACCCCACTTGGAGGAAAATAGCAAGTCAATGTTTTATGGATGAAAATGAAATTTTTGTCTGACATCTTCAAATGTATTTTAAAAGCTCTTCATAACAAAATGACCTCTAAATAATGGAAAATCACCCTTAAAGTTGTAAAACGGCAGGAAAACCGTTGTATGCTACTTTTTTGGGTTTTCATCCTTATATATACTTATTTTCAAAGATCATTATAAAAATGCATTATAAACTCTATACCAATTTTTTTGAAAATCGACCCCACTTGGAGGAAAATGGTCGGTTAAGGTTTTATGGTTGAAAATTAAATTTTCGTCAGATATCTTCAAATTTTTATTAAAAGCTCTACATAAAAAAATATTAACAACATGACTTCAAAATGTAGGAAAATCCACCCTTAAAGTTGCAAAATGGCGGGATAACTGTTGTATGCAACTTTTTTTTTTTTATCCGATTGGTTTCAAAATTATTTTCAAAGATCATTATAAAAATTCATTAAAAACTCTATACCAATTTAGTGAAAAATTCACCCCACTTGGAGGAAAATGGTCGGTCAAGGTTTTATGGATGAAAATTAAATTTTCGTCTGACATCTTCAAATTTATTTTAAAAGCTCTACATAACAAAATATTAACAAAATGACTTAAAAATTTTGGAAAATCTACCCTTAAAGTTGTAAAATGGCGGGATAACTGTTGTATGCATTTATTTTGTTTTTTTATCCGATTGACTGCAAATTTATTTTCAAAGATCATTATGAAAATTCATTAAAAACTCTATACCAATTTAGTTGAAAATCTACCCCAATTGGAGGAAAATGGACGGTCAAGGTTTCTTAGATGAATATTTAATTTTCGTCTGACATCTTCAAATTTATTTTAAAAGCTCTACATAACAAAATATTAACAAAATGACTTACAAATTTTGTAAAATTTGTCCTTTAAAATGGACAATGGCGGGATAACTGTTGTATGCAATTTTTTTGTTTTTTATTCCGATTGACTTCAAACTTATTTTCAAAGATTATAAAAATTCATTAAAAACTATATACCAATTTAGTTGAAAATCTACCCCACTTGGAGGAAAATGGACGGTCAAGGTTTCTTAGATGAATATTAAATTTTCGTCTGACATCTTCAAATTTATTTTAAAAGCTCTACATAACAAAATATTAACAAAATGACTTACAAATTTTGGAAAATTTGTCCTTAAAATTGGACAATGGCGGGATAACTGTTGTATGCATTTTTTTTGTTTTTTTATCCGATTGACTTCAAACTTATTTTCAAAGATCATTATAAAAATTCATTAAAAACTCTATACCAATTTTGTGGAAAATTCACCCCACTTGGAGGAAAATGGTCGGTCAAGGTTTTATGGATGAAAATTAAATTTTCGTCTGACATCTTCAAATTTATTTTAAAAGCTCTACATAACAAAATATTAACAAAATGACTTACAAATTTTGGAAAATTTGTCCTTAAAGTTGAATAATGGCGGGATAACTGTTGTATGCAACTTTTTGGTTTTCATCCGATCGGGTTCAAACTTATTTTCAAAGATCATTATAAAAATTCATTAAAAACTCTATACCAATTTTGTGGAAAATTCACCCCACTTGGAGGAAAATGGTCGGTCAAGGTTTTATGGATGAAAATTAAATTTTCGTCTGACATCTTCAAATTTATTTAAAAAGCTCTACATAACAAAATATTAACGAAATGACTTACAAATTTTGGAAGATTTTTCCTTAAATTTGAATAAGTGCGTGATCAACTTTCGTAGTTGTCTTCTGATAATTTCTCGATATTCATCATTCCGTTTGTCATTTTTTGACTGTTCAATGAATATGACACCCTTTCACATGCGACTCAACTTGTTTGACCAACGAATTTTTTAAGCACTACCGCGAATATGGGTACTGTCCCGCGTAACTGTCTTATTTGCTTAGTTCTCAATTAAACATTGATTTCTCAGATCTGTGTTTCTTAGATTTAAAGTTCTGGCCCATAACCTTTTTGAATATTAAACTACCGCATAACACTCTAATCAAAAACCACGAAAGAGACCGAAATAAAAAAAAAGCGAATGCACGTCTTATCAGTTTGAGTTGCTTTAATACTGTGAAGTAAGTATGACTTACGAACTATTGACAATGAGCAAATTAAAGAACCTACAGAACTGTTATACATACAAGTTGTTATAATGACAATTTTCTAAAAAAAGCTCTATACCAATTTTGTGAAAAATTCACCCCACTTGGAGGAAAATGGTAGGTCAAGGTTTTATGGATGAAAATTAAATTTTCGTCTGACATCTTCAAATTTATTTTAAAAGCTCTACATAACAAAATGACTTCAAAATAATGGAAAATCCACCCTTAAAGTTGTAAAATGGCAGGAAAACTGTTGTATGCTACTTTTTTGGTTTTTCATCCGATTGATTTCAAACTTATTTTCAAAGATCATTATAAAAATTCATTAAAAACTCTATACCAATTTTGTTGAAAATCGACCCCACTTGGAGGAAAATGGTCGGTCAAGGTTTTATGGATGAAAATTAAATTTTCGTCTGACATCTTCAAATTTATTTTAAAAGCTCTACATAACAAAATATTAACAAAATGACTTCAAAATATTGGAAAATCCACCCTTAAAGTTGTAAAATGGCGGGATAACTGTTGTATGCTATTTTTTTGTGTTTTTATCCGATTGACTTCAAACTTATTTTCAAAGATCATTATAAAAATTCATTAAAAACTCTATACCAATTTTGTGGAAAATTCACCCCACTTGGAGGAAAATGGTCGGTCAAGGTTTTATGGATGAAAATTAAATTTTCGTCTGACATCTTCAAATTTATTTTAAAAGCTCTACATAACAAAATATTAACAAAATGACTTAAAAGCTTTGGAAAATTTGTCCTTAAAGTTGAATAATGGCAGGATAACTGTTGTATGCAACTTTTTGGTTTTCATCCGATCGGGTTCAAACTTATTTTCAAAGATCATTATAAAAATTCATTAAAAACTCTATACCAATTTTGTGGAAAATTCACCCCACTTGGAGGAAAATGGTCGGTCAAGGTTTTATGGATGAAAATTAAATTTTCGTCTGACATCTTCAAATTTATTTTAAAAGCTCTACATAACAAAATATTAACAAAATGACTTAAAAATTTTGGAAAATTTGTCCTTAAAGTTGAATAATGGCGGGATAACTGTTGTATGCAACTTTTTGTTTGTCATCCGATCGGGTTCAAACTTATATTCAAAGATAATTATAAAAATTAATTAAAAACTCACAACCAATTTTGTTGAAAATCAACCCCAATTGGAGGAAAATTGTCGGTCAAGGTTTTATGGATGAAAATTAAATTTTCGTCTGACATCTTCAAATTTATTTTAAAAGCTCTACATAACAAAATATTAACAAAATGACTTCAAAATATTGGAAAATCCACCCTTAAAGTTGTAAAATGGCGGGATAACTGTTGTATGCAATTTTTTTGTTTTTTTATCCGATTGACTTCAAACTTATTTTCAAAGATCATTATAAAAATTCATTAAAAACTCTATACCAATTTTGTGGAAAATTCACCCCACTTGGAGGAAAATGGTCGGTCAAGGTTTTATGGATGAAAATTAAATTTTCGTCTGACATCTTCAAATTTATTTTAAAAGCTCTACATAACAAAATATTAACAAAATGACTTAAAAATTTTGGAAAATTTGTCCTTAAAGTTGAATAATGGCGGGATAACTGTTGTATGCAATTTTTTGGTTTTCTATCCGATCGGCTTCAAACTTATTTTCAAAGATCATTATAAAAATTCATTAAAACTTTTTTCTCCCATGTCAGTAGGAAATAAGAAGAACGAATGACGTCTTATCATTTTGAGTTGCTTTAATACTGTGAATAAGATGACTTACAACTATTGACAATACAAATTAAAGAACCTACAAACTTAACATATAGTTTTATAATGACAATTTTCTAAAAAACTCTATACCAATTTTGTGAAAAATTCACCCCACTTGGAGGAAAATAGCAAGTCAATGTTTTATGGATGAAAATGAAATTTTCGTCTGACATCTTCAAATTTATTTTAAAAGCTCTACATAACAAAATAACAAAAGACCTCAAAATAATGGAAAATCCACCCTTAAAGTTGTAAAATGGCGGGATAACTGTTGTATGCTACTTTTTTGGTTTTTCATCCGATTGATTTCAAACTTATTTTCAAAGATCATTATAAAAATTCATTAAAAACTCTATACCAATTTTGTTGAAAATCGACCCCACTTGGAGGAAAATGGTCGGTCAAGGTTTTATGGATGAAAATTAAATTTTCGTCTGACATCTTCAAATTTATTTTAAAAGCTTTACATAACAAAATATTAACAAAATGACTTCAAAATATTGGAAAATCCACCCTTAAAGTTGTAAAATGGCGGGATAACTGTTGTATGCAATTTTTTTTTTTTCATCCGATTGGCTTCAAACTTATTTTCAAAGATCATTATAAAAATTCATTAAAAACTCTATACCAATTTTGTGGAAAATTCACCCCACTTGGAGGAAAATGGTCGGTCAAGGTTTTATGGATGAAAATTAAATTTTCGTCTGACATCTTCAAATTTATTTTAAAAGCTCTACATAACAAAATATTAACAAAATGACTTCAAAATATTGGAAAATTTGTACTTAAAGTTGTAAAATGCCGGGATAACTGTTGTATGCATTTTTTTTGGTTTTTTTATCCGATTGACTTCAAACTTATTTTCAAAGATCATTATAAAAATTCATTAAAAACTCTATACCAATTTTGTGGAAAATTCACCCCACTTGGAGGAAAATGGTCGGTCAAGGTTTTATGGATGAAAATTAAATTTTCGTCTGACATCTTCAAATTTATTTTAAAAGCTCTACATAACAAAATATTAACAAAATGACTTAAAAATTTTGGAAAATTTGTCCTTAAAAATGGAAAATGGCGGGATAGCTGTTGTATGCAATTTTTTTGTTTTTTATTCCGATTGACTTCAAACTTATTTTCAAAGATCATTATAAAAATTCATTAATAACTATATACCAATTTTGTTGAAAATCTACCCCACTTGGAGGAAAATGGTCGGTCAAGGTTTCTTAGATGAAAATTAAATTTTCGTCTGACATCTTCAAATTTATTTTAAAAGCTCTACATAACAAAATATTAACAAAATGACTTAAAAATATTGGAAAATTTGTCCTTTAAAATGGAAAATGGCGGGATAACTGTTGTATGCAATTTTTTTGTTTTTTTATCCGATTGACTTCAAACTTATTTTCAAAGATCATTATAAAAATTCATTAAAAACTCTATACCAATTTTGTGGAAAATTCACCCCACTTGGAGGAAAATGGTCGGTCAAGGTTTTATGGATGAAAATTAAATTTTCGTCTGACATCTTCAAATTTATTTTAAAAGCTCTACATAACAAAATATTAACAAAATGACTTAAAAATTTTGGAAAATTTGTCCTTAAAGTTGAATAATGGCGGGATAACTGTTGTATGCAACTTTTTGGTTTTCATCCGATCGGGTTCAAACTTATTTTCAAAGATCATTATAAAAATTCATTAAAAACTCTATACCAATTTTGTTGAAAATCGACCCCAATTGGAGGAAAATGGTCGGTCAAGGTTTTATGGATGAAAATTAAATTTTCGTCTGACATCTTCAAATTTATTTTAAAAGCTCTACATAACAAAATATTAACAAAATGACTTCAAAATATTGGAAAATCCACCCTTAAAGTTGTAAAATGGCGGGATAACTGTTGTATGCTATTTTTTTGGTTTTTCATCCGATTGACTTCAAACTTATTTTCAAAGATCATTATAAAAATTCATTAAAAACTCTATACCAATTTTGTGGAAAATTCACCCCACTTGGAGGAAAATGGTCGGTCAAGGTTTTATGGATGAAAATTAAATTTTCGTCTGACATCTTCAAATTTATTTTAAAAGCTCTACATAACAAAATATTAACAAAATGACTTACAAATTTTGGAAAATTTGTCCTTAAAGTTGAATAATGGCAGGATAACTGTTGTATGCAACTTTTTGGTTTTCATCCGATCGGGTTCAAACTTATTTTCAAAGATCATTATAAAAATTCATTAAAAACTCTATACCAATTTTGTGGAAAATTCACCCCACTTGGAGGAAAATGGTCGGTCAAGGTTTTATGGATGAAAATTAAATTTTCGTCTGACATCTTCAAATTTATTTTAAAAGCTCTACATAACAAAATATTAACGAAATGACTTACAAATTTTGGAAGATTTTTCCTTAAAGTTGAATAATGGCGTGACCAACTTTCGTAGTTGTCTTCTGATAATTTCTCGATATTCATCATTCCGTTTGTCATTTTTTACTGTTCAATGAATATGACACCCTTCACATGGACTCAACTTTTCGACCAACAATTTTTTAAGCACTACCGCAATATGGGTACCGTGCCGACGTAACTGTCTTATTTGCTTAGTTCTCAATTACACATTGATTTCTCAGATCTGTGTTTCTTAGATTTAAAGTTCTGGGCCCATAACCTTTGTTGGGGGAATATTAAACTACCGCGTAACACTCTAGATCAAATAACCACGAAAGAGACCGAAATAAAGAAAAGAACCGAATGCACGTCTTATCAGTTTGAGTTGCTTTAATACTGTGAAGTAAGTATGACTTACGAACTATTGACAATGAGCAAATTAAAGAACATACAGAACTGTTATACATACAAGTTGTTATAATGACAATTTTCTAAAAAAAGCTCTATACCAATTTTGTGAAAAATTCACCCCACTTGGAGGAAAATAGCAAGTCAATGTTTTATGGATGAAAATTAAATTTTTGTCTGACATCTTCAAATGTATTTTAAAAGCTCTTCATAACAAAATGACCTCTAAATAATGGAAAATCCACCCTTAAAGTTGTAAAACGGCAGGAAAACCGTTGTATGCTACTTTTTTGGTTTTTCATCCTTATATATACTTATTTTCAAAGATCATTATAAAAATGCATTATAAACTCTATACCAATTTTTTTGAAAATCGACCCCACTTGGAGGAAAATGGTCGGTTAAGGTTTTATGGTTGAAAATTAAATTTTCGTCAGATATCTAAATTAAATTTTTATTAAAAGCTCTACATAAAAAAATATTAACAACATGACTTCAAAATGTAGGAAAATCCACCCGTAAAGTTGTAAAGTGGCGGATAAACTGTTGTATGCTACTTTTTTATGTTTTTATCCGATTGGTTTCAAACTTATTTTCAAAGATCATTATAAAAATTCATTAAAAACTCTATACCAATTTTAGGAAAATTCACTGCACTTGGAGGAAAATGGTCGGTCAAGGTTTTATGGATGAAAATTAAATTTTCGTCTGACATCTTCAAATTTATTTTAAAAGCTCTACATAACAACATATTAACAAAATGACTTACAAATTTTGGAAAATTTGTCCTTAAAGTTGGATAATGGCGGGATAGCTATTGTAGGCAACTTTTTAATTTTCATCCGATGGGGCTCAAACTTATTTTCAAAGATAATTATCAAATGCATTACAAACTCGATATCAATTTTGTTGAACATTGACCCTTATTGGAGGAAAATGGTCGGTCAAAGTTTTATGGATGAAAATTAAATTTTCGTCTGATATCTTCAAATTTATTTTAAAAGCTCTACATAACAAAATATTAACAAAATGACTTCAAAATAATTTAAAATCCACCATTAAAGTTGCAAAATGGCGGGAAAACTGTTGTATGCTACTTTTTTTTTTTTCATCCGATTGGCTTCAAACTTATTTTCAAAGATCATTATAAAAATTCATTAAAAACTCTATACCAATTTTGTTGAAAATCGACCCCAATTGGAGGAAAATGGTCGGTCAAGGTTTTTTGGATGAAAATTAAATTTTCGTCTGATATCTTCAAATTTATTTTAAAAACTCTACATAACAAAAAATATAAACAAAATGACTTACAAATTTTGGAAAATTTGTTCTTAAAGTTCGATAATGGCGGGATATTTGTTGTATGCAAAGATTTTGGTTTTCATCCGATCGGGTTCAAACTTATTTTCAAAGATCATTATAAAAATTCATTAAAAACTCAATACCAATTTTGTTGAAAATTGACCCCCATTGGAGGAAAATGGTCGGTGTTTATGGATGAAAATTAAATTTTCGTCTGACATCTTCAAATTTATTTTAAAAGCTCTACATAACAAAATATTAACAAAATGACTTCAAAATATTGGAAAATCCACCCTTAAAGTTGTAAAATGGCGGGAAAACTGTTGTATGCTACTTTTTTGGTTTTTCATCCGATTGACTTCAAACTTATTTTCAAAGATCATTATAAAAATTCATTAAAAACTCTATACCAATTTTGTGGAAAATTCACCCCACTTGGAGGAAAATGGTCGGTCAAGGTTTTATGGATGAAAATTAAATTTTCGTCTGACATCTTCAAATTTATTTTAAAAGCTCTACATAACAAAATATTAACAAAATGACTTAAAAATATTGGAAAATCCACCCTTAAAGTTGTAAAATGGCGGGATAACTGTTGTATGCTACTTTTTTGGTTTTTCATCCGATTGACTTCAAACTTATTTTCAAAGATCATTATAAAAATTCATTAAAAACTCTATACCAATTTTGTGGAAAATTCACCCCACTTGGAGGAAAATGGTCGGTCAAGGTTTTATGGATGAAAATTCAATTTTCGTCTGACATCTTCAAACTTATTTTAAAAGCTCTACATAACAAAAAATATAAACAAAATGACTTACAAATTTTGGAAAATCCACCCTTAAAAATGTAAAATGGCGGGAAAACTGTTGTATGCTACTTTTTTGGTTTTTCATCCGATTGACTTCAAACTTATTTTCAAAGATCATTATAAAAATTCATTAAAAACTCTATACCAATTTTGTGGAAAATTCACCCCACTTGGAGGAAAATGGTCGGTCAAGGTTTTATGGATGAAAATTCAATTTTCGTCTGACATCTTCAAATTTATTTTAAAAGCTCTACATAACAAAAAATATAAACAAAATGACTTACAAATTTTGGAAAATTTGTCCTTAAAGTTGAATAATGGCAGGATAACTGTTGTATGCAAATTTTTGGTTTTCATCCGATCGGGTTCAAACTTATTTTCAAAGATCATTATAAAAATTCATTAAAAACTCTATACCAATTTTGTGGAAAATTCAACCCACTTGGAGGAAAATGGTCGGTCAAGGTTTTATGGATGAAAATTAAATTTTCGTCTGACATCTTCAAATTTATTTTAAAAGCTCTACATAACAAAATATTAACAAAATGACTTACAAATTTTGGAAAATTTGTCCTTAAAGTTGAATAATGGCAGGATAACTGTTGTATGCAACTTTTTGGTTTTCATCCGATCGGGTTCAAACTTATTTTCAAAGATCATTATAAAAATTCATTAAAAACTCTATACCAATTTTGTTGAAAATCGACCCCACTTGGAGGAAAATGGTCGGTCAAGGTTTTATGGATGAAAATTAAATTTTCGTCTGACATCTTCAAATTTATTTTAAAAGCTCTACATAACAAAATATTAACAAAATGACTTCAAAATATTGGAAAATCCACCCTTAAAGTTGTAAAATGGCGGGATAACTGTTGTATGCTACTTTTTTGGTTTTTCATCCGATTGACTTCAAACTTATTTTCAAAGATCATTATAAAAATTCATTAAAAACTCTATACCAATTTTGTGGAAAATTCACCCCACTTGGAGGAAAATGGTCGGTCAAGGTTTTATGGATGAAAATTAAATTTTCGTCTGACATCTTCAAATTTATTTTAAAAGCTCTACATAACAAAATATTAACAAAATGACTTACAAATTTTGGAAAATTTGTCCTTAAAGTTGAATAATGGCAGGATAACTGTTGTATGCAACTTTTTGGTTTTCATCCGATCGGGTTCAAACTTATTTTCAAAGATCATTATAAAAATTCATTAAAAACTCTATACCAATTTTGTTGAAAATTGACCCCAATTGGAGGAAAATGGTCGGTCAAGGTTTTATGGATGAAAATTAAATTTTCGTCTGACATCTTCAAATTTATTTTAAAAGCTCTACATAACAAAATATTAACAAAATGACTTACAAATTTTGGAAAATTTGTCCTTAAAAATGAATAATGGCGGGATAACTGTTGTATGCAACTTTTTGTTTTTCATCCGATTGACTGCAAACTTATTTTCAAAGATCATTATAAAAATTCAATAAAAACTCTATACCAATTTTGTTGAAAATCGACTCCAATTGGAGGAAAATGGTCGGTCAAGGTTTTATGGATGAAAATTAAATTTTCGTCTGACATCTTCAAATTTATTTTAAAAGCTCTACATAACAAAATATTAACAAAATGACTTACAAATTTTGGAAAATTTGTCCTTAAACTTGTAAAATGGCGGGATAACTGTTGTATGCATTTTTTTTGTTTTTTTATCCGATTGACTTCAAACTTATTTTCAAAGATCATTATAAAAATTCATTAAAAACTCTATACCAATTTTGTGGAAAATTCACCCCACTTGGAGGAAAATGGTCGGTCAAGGTTTTATGGATGAAAATTAAATTTTCGTCTGACATCTTCAAATTTATTTTAAAAGCTTTACATAACAAAATATTAACAAAATGACTTCAAAATATTGGAAAATCCACCCTTAAAGTTGTAAAATGGCGGGATAACTGTTGTATGCTTCTTTTTTGGTTTTTCATCCGATTGACTTCAAACTTATTTTCAAAGATCATTATAAAAATTCATTAAAAACTCTATACCAATTTTGTGGAAAATTCACCCCACTTGGAGGAAAATGGTCGGTCAAGGTTTTATGGATGAAAATTAAATTTTCGTCTGACATCTTCAAATTTATTTTAAAAGCTCTACATAACAAAATATTAACAAAATGACTTACAAATTTTGGAAAATTTGTCCTTAAAGTTGGAAAATGGCGGGAAAACGGTTGTATGCAACTTTTTTGTTTTTTCATCCGATTGACTGCAAACTTATTTTCAAAGATCATTATAAAAATTCATTAAAAACTCTATACCAATTTTGTGGAAAATTCACCCCACTTGGAGGAAAATGGTCGGTCAAGGTTTTATGGATGAAAATTAAATTTTCGTCTGACATCTTCAAATTTATTTTAAAAGCTCTACATAACAAAATATTAACAAAATGACTTACAAATTTTGGAAAATTTGTCCTTAAAGTTGAATAATGGCAGGATAACTGTTGTATGCACATTTTTGGTTTTCATCCGATCGGGTTCAAACTTATTTTCAAAGATCATTATAAAAATTCATTAAAAACTCTATATCAATTTTGTGGAAAATTCACCCC